>JAODXP020000364.1:0-17835 GCA_027497455.2 Sardinella longiceps | reverse complement strand
TATATATATAAATATTAGATATATAAAATAGATTAAAACATATCAATGTGTCTAAATATTCCACCAATAATTAAAGAATAGACTCGATATTTAATCTGAAACCTGGACTCGTCCTGATGGCAACAAGCAAAGCCATCCCGTGTTCACTCTGAGTCTGAGTCCTCACCAGAAAAGGGTGATATAAATAGGTCTGTTATCCCAAATGTCTGATTCTGGTAAATTCGACAAAATGAATGGGGTGAGGCGTCGCCCCTTGTCGGAGGTGGCTGAGAGTGGCTTTTGGTTACTATCTCCTCTGCCTGCTGTTTGCCCTCGTTCTGGGCCTTGTGCTTCAGCTCTGCCAGGGGAGCACTGGGGGAAGCAGACTCACTGCAGTCCACAGCAACACCTCCAATGAAGATGGGGAACGATACTGACACATCAGGAGATTTCAGTGCGACCTGCATGGAGGAGGAAGGGGTGGGGGATTAGGGTGTAACATGGAGTTATTCCAAGTATTGGTGACCTGGGTTGAGATGGTAAACCTGCTGACAGAAGAGCCAGGGGTTTTTTCCAAGTAGTGGTGAAGTGATAAACCTTGCTAAGTTAACCTAGAGGAAGTCATAAACCTATTAATAGAGGAGCCTGCTGGCTTTGTTTAGTCATCAGGAATCAGGAATCAAGGCTCCTCTTTTATGATGTTTACCACTACTCCAAGCTTAACCTACCCAGGTTTGCCACTTAACCGTTAACTGTAACTTCTTGAATACCCCCCCCCCCGGGAGTCCTCGTTCTCTAACTACAAAAATCTGGCAGGTTACTCCTCCAGCTTACACTACATAAGCTACCGTTATCATCATTTATCCACCTACTTGTAAAAATGTCCCAGTGACTTAACTGTCTAGAGTGTACATAAATGTTATTATTTTCATAGATCTGAAGTTACCACTGATTCCATATTAAAGTGCACTATTATCTATGTTCCATTTTCCACCAAAGTCACGTTAAAAACAAATTACAGAGCAATTACTGTACCGATATGTGATATCGCAGATTTGCTGACTGTGCCATTCTGCTTACCTGGATGTAATATTCGATGGTGATGAGCGCAGAGCTTTCCAGAGTGGAGTGGGGAAGAGGAGGCACAACAATCTTCACCCTCCATGTGGCCTCTTTCTTGGCCTTCACGCCCGTACCCACCACTTCGGCTACAGTTCTTAGGACATCGATTGGACTTTGGGTTTTATATGTCTCTTTCTGTTCATGCAGACATAACAGGGTCACACAACACAAGGGCACAAATTTAGGTTTGCCCATCTGACTCCCTAACTCACATGCTCATATGTTCTTTCTCGCTCTCAGAAGTGCATACAACAGTATGCCCACACACACACACACACACACACACACACACACACACACACACGTACACACACACAAACACAAACATACTTTCTCTCTCTCACACACACATATAGATACAAATAGGAAACAACACCAAAACACCAAATTCATACTGTGGTAGCGGTACCTTCATGAGGCTGGCCACGACTGTGCTTGTGGCTTTCCCCGACCTGTTCTCGATCTCAGTCTTTAGTTTAATAACCTGACCAGGGCGATATCCTCGTAGGTCACTGGTGGCCTTCAGAACAATGGTCCCTTTTCCCCCAAACGTGTCAGTGAAGTTTTTAGTGACAGAAGTTGAGCTAACATCCTGTAAATTAGACGCACTCTCTTTAAAAACTCTTCAGTGAAACATACAGTATAAACACACAAAGCTCAGAGACCACCATATTGTTGTGGTCAACAGCTGGCCTAGGGACAGAAAATAACCCATCTGATCACCCAACAGATTTCTAACCTGAATATGAGGCACATCATTAAGGTTGAGGGTCTTGAGAATGAAAATATGTGTAGGTCTCTTCGTTTTATAGACTGTTGAAAAGTGAGGCAGGTCAACAAAGGCTTTGATTTCGAAGGCATTCTGGCCATAATCACCAAAATAGGTTGAAGAAGCATTGGCTGTGGACAAAGAGACATACAAATCTTTTCAACAAAACTGTGTAACCGTAATAGTTTTGCTCTATCCTAAATGTGAAAAGATTGTTTCATGCTAAAGACATGTGGAAGAGTAATTTCCACTTTTTTTACCAACATAACACAGTGGAAATTCAGCAATTATATTTTCAAAGGTTCACGTTGAGACCACATACTCACTGTAGTCAACTGTATCACACACCCTAGTTAAGATAGGCCATCACATAATCATCTAAACTACGCCCCCTAGAGGCAGCAAATTTAATTTAGTCAACATCTTGATGTGGGTCTTTTGATGCGTGACCATGACCAGGCTAACTGAACTACTTCAAAGTTCATTCAATGGCTAACAAATCTTGTCTTATTACATGAGCTGATATTTACTGTTAAATTAAGACACACCATCACACCTCCAATGACTGTTGTGTTTAATGCCTTGAGCTACAAATTGAGAAGTCATGCCAGTATTTCAGATTTAAGAAGGTGCAAGAACACCCCCACTAAACTCCACTGCCAACTCTCGGCCAGCAAAACTCATCTTCCGATTACGCCAGTGGCTCAGTGCTACTACTGAGAAGCAAGAGCAATGGCTCCTGTCACAGCAGCAATGTTTCCTATTAATTCCTACAGGCACACAAACAGCCAAATCTACATCAGGTTAGAAAAAAATAACTGTGCTTGTTTAGCTAGGCTGGCTGGCTAACTGGGTCTGACTTTTTTGGTTGGCCACAAGCCTAGCTATAAGAAAGACCACAGACTTTTGTCTGATGAAAGAGCATCAATTCCCCCTCAGAGGGCGCTGCTTTAATCTAGTCAGACCACCATCTAACCACCTACACTGAGTGATGTCAGAATTATCATCATACCCACCTGGAATGACAAACGTGAATGGGAAGGTATGTGACCCCCTCTCTAGAATACCTGTAACAATAAACAGGGTTGTTTAGTTTAGGCCATATACAAGTTAAACAGGAGACCAAAATGTGTGGTTGTGTGAGTCATTGATTAGGATTTTATCTTAATGTAGCCATTGAGTGCATATTTGGCTATTATACTAGTTATCAGTGCCTTTGTCATCCATTGAAACAGTGCTATTGAAATACTGGTCCTCTGCTGTCCATGATTCATCTTCTCGTATAGGGCTAACGCCACAGTAGCCTCGACAGTTCACCTTGATTTCTGAAAATGAGAGGAGAAAAATTGTCAATTCATGCAAACTCTCGATGCAAGAAACGGTCGACTAGAGGTGCAAACTAGATGTACCGCATGGCGGTACAAAATATGACCGCCGCTCAGTTCTGCACATTCTCGCATATATATGATGCTTGTCAACTTGTTTGTATCTCTCTCATGTTATAAATGTGTGTCTGCATGAGTGAGTTTGCTTTTGTGTACAAGTATAAGAGTGTGTGTGTGTGTGTGTGTGTGTGTGTGTGTGTGTGTGTGTGTACTCGTGCGCATGTGTGCTTGTGTGTATGTAGTTATATATGAGCACTATGGCAAGCCATTCAGGAAAAAAACCTTGAATATATTGAATGAAGTCCTGAATATATTGAATGAAACTCCGAATATATTGAATGAAAGAAAACCTTGAATATATTGAATGAAGTCCCGAATATATTGAATGAAACTCTGAATATATTGAATGAAAGAAAACCTTGAATATATTGAATGAAACTCCGAATATATTGAATGATTTTTGCAGGAGAGAAAAAAAAAAATAGTACCATCTACAGGTCAATAGTTGTACTGTCATTACATATAAATTCATTTATTTTATAGCCCCCCATGGATGAAATTCCACAAAACTTGACACATTCCCACAAGATGTCAGGTTCATCATACACATTAAATTTGGTGCAGTTTAGAACATCTGATGTAAAGATAGGGGCAATTAAAGCAGTATTTATTGCATTTTATTTTTTTACCATGGGGGTGCAAATCACAAAGGACTGGTTATAAGCTAAGTTGATGTGGGCTCTTGAGACCAACATTCCATAAAAAAAAAAAATTCCGTAAAAGTCTACAGGGGCTACATGCCCACCAAGTTTCATGTCCCCCGGATGTTGACGGAGTGGTCCCGGTAATCGAATTGATCCATAAAATTCTAGGAAGTAGATGACGGGAGAAAAAAA
This sequence comes from Sardinella longiceps, assembly GCA_027497455.2. Taxonomy (NCBI): domain Eukaryota; kingdom Metazoa; phylum Chordata; class Actinopteri; order Clupeiformes; family Clupeidae; genus Sardinella; species Sardinella longiceps. The sequence continues at coordinate 13,684 of JAODXP020000364.1, read as the reverse complement.
AAGAAAAAAAAACTTTGACAATCATTATCGCTGACGTTGCTACGCTTGCTACGCAGCGGCGGTCATAATAAGTATACATACTACATACAGTGAGAACCAGACATTTACATACACTTCAAAAAGACTCAAAACATTTTTCCTCATTAAATCAGAGTAAACAACATTTTAGGTCAGTAGGCCTAATAGGTTAACCATAGGCCTACTTTACATTTGTTGTCAGAATAAAGAGAGAACTGTTTTTTCCATTTAGCCTATCTGTCCAACACTAAATTATAACCCACTTCATTAATAGGTCTATTCAATGAATTATTGTAGGCCTACTATCAATAAAATTCTGATATTTGGTAGAATGACCCGAAAACTATTTCACATGAGCCAGGCTAATGATTTTGTATAATAAGCTTACATCGTTTGCATAGGCTACGTGCATCGTTTCGGTAGGCTACGTGTCTCAAGAAAGTAGGACTTTTGTCATCATGTTATTTGAAATCTGTAGTTTGGCTTTTGTCAAGGTGTTATTAAAGCAATAATTATAAACATGCATGCTTAACGTTTAGTTTTGCTGACCACTGCTACTGACACGAGTTCCGCGCCATCACCAGAGAGGGTCAGTATTCCGTGATCTTTGCATCACATTCTCTTCTGTTGGGAGGGACCAGAGCCTTCCTGGCAATGACCGCCTCGCTGAGTCTATCATTCGTAATCATATCACTGGCAATTTGCCAATTCATATGAAGTAGCCTAGATACCTGTATTCGTACAACAATCTATTTTTCTTTACCTTTTGAAGGTATGGGCTCGATGTTTGTTAGTTTCACAGTTCCAGTAACTGTTTCCCCTGGACTGTACGTGAATTTAAAGTCAGTGATAGATATTTCGATTTTCCTCCTTTGGTCCTCCTTCGGTTTTTCTTTGGGTTTCCTTCTAAACATCTTGTTGTTGAAGCACCACATATTTTACGGAGCAGGTCAAACGTTACCTGAGCCAAAGTAATGTGGTAGATTACTTTTACCCAGAATCTTTCCAGTGTTGTGTTGCGCAAAATCAACCTCCTTTTCTCAGAAACTACTTCTTCTCCTTTATGTTTACACATTGCACTAAAACCATCAGTTCAGTAGCACCATCTGTAGGACTATCTGTGTAACACAGACTCCCGGGGGCCGGGCGCATGCAGAGTGAAGTTTGAAGTCGCGTGTGTGCGTGCAAAAAACACTGGGGTAGGCACAGAGCCATAGAGCCAGTCTGTGTAATGTACAGTGTCTCTGTACATTATACAGAAGGGAATGGAAAAGCTTTGTTTGTGGTAAACATGTTTGCAGAATTTGTCTGCAGAATGTGATCCGAATGTTATTGGTTATATTAAAACATAGCTATTTACAAGTAATAAAATACCTTTGTTATCCAACATTTGAAAACTGACTGCATAATGTAATAGTCTGCAGTATTTAACTCATTTCGCTGGTGAAATGACCAAGGGCCTACCCTCACCCTCTCTCTGCAGTTTTCCAACCATAAGGTGGCCACCTTTGCCTCCATTGTAGCCATGAGTTGGGTCACAACCTGGGTATGAACCATGATGATAACCATAACTGTCACTGTACAGAAAATTGAGGTATTTGATATTGAGATGAGTGTGTGTGTGTGTGTGTGTGTGTGTGTGTGTGTGTGTGTGTGTGTGTGTGTGTGTTTCAGGGTTGATAACTGGATTTACATGGGTTGATACAATATCACCACAGAGCAAAGACTGTACAAGCACCAGCACCACCCACAAATTATACCAAGGCACAGACACCTCTGAACAGGCCTAGAAATGGGATGTCTGTAGAAAAGACAACGAGAGACTCGGCCAAACCAATACTCTTTTTTTTTACCATTGTGATACTAAATGATTGATTATTGTCAACTATTTGTATCAAGTACTTTACATTTTAAAAATATAAAAAATACAAACAAATTGATATTATTTGTTGTATATTATTTAATAAAGAGAGACTAAGACAAGTAAGGAAAATAAACCGAGAGAAAGGAATTAATATTTAGTATTCATATAAATATATAAAACAACCAATCAAACAAAATAAAACAGAACAGTCACAGTTCTGGTCTTTCTCTCATTTCTACCGAGTTGTGCATTTTGCACTCATTGGCTGGAAGATTTCTTTTCCATTGACGCTGTATGTTTACATTTGTATAAAAAGAGTGGTCCAGCTACCCTACATCAACTTCAAAACTTCCTATTCACAACCCTGGCAAACCGCCAACATGATTTCTTTCTAAACAAACGATTTAGAAAGAAATGAAGATCCATGGTTTGAAGCTTCACAAATGTTCAGCTGTATGCCTGGTGTAATGTTCTCAAAATCCTCAAGAAGAACAGTGTTTGGTTGTTACTAATTCTATAACAGTATAGAGTTTTATAATTATTAAAACAATTCAGTGTATTATTAGTGTTGCCACTGAGATGATTGACTGGTCTCAATGAGAGAAATCAGTTAGTGTATTAACAGCCTGCAAAAGTGGCTGATACTTTCCAGTGTTTAGACAGTAAGGTAGGGTTGCTTTTCTTCCCAATTTTCCATTGTCCCTTTGTCATGGATTCAGGTATTGTTACAAGTTTCATCATAAGAGGGAGGAGGCTCTGTAAGAACAAAACAAAGCAAATACAAATACATTTATTAATAATCATATAATACATATAATAATAATCTAACAGCAATGCCCTGTCATCTAGGGAACAGATTCAGTGGTGATGCCAGTTCATCCACTAGGAGTCACCACTCCATAAGAAAATGTTGAAGGAGAAATACTGAATAACAATGGGAAAATTTCACACAACATAGACGGAATAGCAAAGTGGCAACCACCATTAAAGGTAGGGCATCAGGTGCTTTCTTGGAGCACTTTGTTTTTACTATATTGCTTAAAATTACATTCACACCACAATTGCAACCAATTAGTAAAATTAGTTAGAACACAAAAATAAAACTTGTTAAGTTACCTGTGGAACAAACAAGACAGAAATAAACACATCTAATCAGTTTAAGCAGCTAGTAAAAATGATTGCAAGGGGATATGTCTATCAAACCCAACCAACACGCCCAACCCCTCTCCCCATTTGTTTCTGTACTGGAGCTGTGGCTTCAAGGCAAATCTGAGTGTGTATTTTCAATGCCTAGTTTTCACATCATTTTTCTATCTTTTCAAAAATTAGAATAGCCAGCATAATATCTATGCTTTAGCTAGCAACCTTTTTCGATTAAAAACTGTCAGGTAATTCCAATGCTAAGAAAGTAACACAAACTTACCATGTGGAAACACAGAAGGTCCATAGCTTGGCGGCAAGATCAGTGGACTAGCTGTTGGTACAGGTGTTGCATTGCTCTCGGTGTAATAAGGTATGGTGGCCCCCGTGGACACACTGAACATAGGTGCAGAGGCATTGGCTCCACCATTTTGCCTCATTTGTGCGGCGAAGGACAGGCCTGGGGCGTAGCTGAAGGCATGGGCTAAGACTGGAGCCTGGGCACCAGGCCCCTGCTGCTGCTGCTCCGGTTGCTGTTGAGTGTGACTCTTTGTTGGGAGCTCCTCGGCCTGCGGTGTGCCCAGCTCCAGGGGCATGCTCTCTGGCTCGGCTGGGGGGGCACTGGGGGATGCGTAGCAGCTGCGTGGTCGCGGTCTGGGGGCAGGTTTTGGGGGAGCCGTCTTAGGGAGGGACGGAGGGGTTGACCGAGGCGCTGGTGGCACAGGCCGCTTGGGCGTCCGACGGGTAGTGTCCACAGAGATGTCGCCAATGAAGATAGGAAGAGTCAGTAGTATGTCAGGAGATTTCAGAGAGACCTGGAAATAGGAGTAGAGAGTGGTTCAGATAATATAAAAATAAGAAGGCCTATATTTATCAATCGTCACAAAGACAACTGCAGTTGTTTAACATTGTATCATTATAAACTTAATGGTGTGCTCTTTAGCATACCAGCGATTCCCAAAAATCAAGGCGCTAACCAGTTAGCAACATAACTGGTTGGCAGAGGGAAATTGCATTGCAACCAACAAAGTAGCTAACTTGGATAGCAGCTATGGTTTTGGGAACACACCCCAAGGAATCAGACAGTAGAGCAGGGAAAGGAAATGGGATGACAGCCTCTCGTCTAGTCTACAGTATATGGAAAGAGGAAGGTGGAAAGAGGAAATGCAAATAGGACCTTTTAGAAGGAACAAGCTGTAGATCACACAGTTGTCCACACTGAAGTGTTCTACTGTGCAGGACAGTCCATTAATAATTTACATTAAAGCAACAACAATTTTTCAACACGGTTTCACTTATTTTTAACAATTCAATTTTGTATAATTTCAAGTAAAAAATGGACATGCATGGTCATGCAATTCTGATTGGTGGATATGACACCACAACAAAATAAAAGAAAACCTTTACATTGCTTGACACTGCTTAATTGTATTGCTATCAAACACCAGTTAGCATCTTCTAGCAGTGGCAATAAGGTTCTGTGAAATGTTTGGAAGTTTTTGTGTGCCTTTTTCCACTAGTTTTACATCAAAATCTCTGTAGTGTTGCTTAATACAGATCCTTTAGAACTTCAGGTCTGGTTTTGGAGTGACTGTAATATCTTTCATGGCACCAAACTGCTAACCTGGATGTAATAGTCTATGTTGATGAGTTCACAGCCTTGCAGCGAGGACTGAGGAAGAGGCGGCACAATGATCTGTTCCTTCCACTTGGCCTCCTTGTTGGCCTTCACGACAGCTCCTTCCACCTCCGCAATGGTCCTCAGATCATGGATGGGCCTCTTGGTCTTATACGTGACTTTCTGTTCACACCAACATGAAGTTGTCAAGACAGAGATGCACCACAACCAAACTGCCTCTAACTTCCTCATCTCACACACGCACACACAGCCACACCCACACCCACACCCAAACACACACCCACTCACGTGCATACACACCACACATAACATATATATGTTACTTTATACCAGCCCAGTATGTTTGTTGCCGTACCTGTATGAAGCTGGCCACAACTGTGCTTGTGGATTTCCCCGACCTGTTCTCGATCTCAGTCTCTAGCTTAATAATCTGACCAGGGGTGTACCCTCGCATGTCACTTGTAGCCTTCAGCACAATAGTACCATTTTTCACAAGCATGTAGGTGAAGTCCTTTGAGATGGAGGAAGAGCTAATATCCTGTAGATGACAAACAGAAGTATTTAGGTCCAGCAGCTTAAGACACGTGGCAAAACACACATTAGACTGCATTGAGGACAATGGAACTTGCTTACACACAAATACACAGAAAATAAGGCCGTAATTTTAATAGTGGGCAAAGTGCAAACTGTATCCAAAGCCAAATTTCATGTGCATCAAGTCCATGCCTTTACCATGGTGTTCAATTTTCAAATTGAAAATGAAATTAAATTGTATGCAGTCCTTCATTTCGCTTTATGATAATAGTTAGATGCAGTCAGGGATGCTGGATGACCTCACATTTGGTTATATTTAAATATCTTAGTGGATACCTTTGTCATTCAGAAATAAAGGAACAAGGAAAACTCAATAGAGAAGTAGACTGTAGATCATCCATCCCTTCAGTACTCCTAGAGGAACTTAACATGATTTTTTTTTAACTAATTTTGAGGGACAGGCCATCTCCCACTTCCTTTGTATTAACAAACTTGCTTGGCACCGCTGACTACATCTTTGAGACTTTTCCGTTGTTCCGTAAACTAGAAGCTTTTAAATTTTCATCAGATTTCTAACCTGAATATCAGGAACATCATTGAGGTCTAGGGGCTTAAGAAGGAAGAAAGGCTTTTCGGACTTGTAGTCCTTTGAAAAACGAGGCGTGTCAACAAAAGCTCGGATTTCAAATATAGTCTTGCCATAGGGTCCTTCATAGGAGGTGGGAGCAGCGGCTGTAGGGAGAGATTAAGGAGACAAAAACAGACACAAAGACGGTGAAGGAACTGTCAATCATTTTTTAGTTATGCAAGCCCCTTCATAAGTATTTTGTATAAACTACCAAGCATAGAATATTTAAGGGCGGTATTCTCCCAGGTGATTAAGTCCAAAAAAGAGCTAAGCACTTTTTTTTCAAAATGAATAGTTCACATACTTCTCTCTTTCCTCAGGACCATTACTTATCTGATTCAGAACTTTATTGTCAATCAAACTATGCAACAATACATTGCAAGAGGACTGAAATGGGTTTCCCCAAAATCCAAATGTGCAATGACAAAGCTAAATTAGACATACAACTACATATAACTGTTCTTAAGACATCACTAACTGTACAAGACAAGACAAGTACATACATCAAAGAGTGCCAATAGCCTTATGTTTTATCCTTAGATGGAGTTGCATACAGAAATGATTCTGTGATTCAGCAAGGCAGGCATCTCTGTGTAACTGATAGTAGCACGTTGAGACCACAAATACAACCCCCTGGCCAAAATACCACAAAAGCACAAAGCTACTCTTAAGTCTATTCATGTACAGGTCTAAGATAAATAATTTTTAGCGTGAATAAGTAAACATATCAAAGAAAACATCCAATCGGTTCTCTCTTTAATAAGAACTTGCATCTCAGTCTTCTTTGAAAGTTGTCTTGAGTGCACTTGAGTTGTGAACTAAAAGGAGGCCGTCTTTTAAAGGCACACATACACAAACGCCTTACTAACTCTGCTTTCAACTCTCAGCTAAAAACCAGTTGGATTAGTTTGAGTTTCACTCATTTTCCTAGAGCGCTCCTCAAGTTCAATTTCGCAACGCTGGATGTAAACAGACATAGAAAAGAGAAACTGGCAAGCGCAACAAGCATAAATAATTTAGTGCATGAGATGTCTGCTGTGCCATTATGTCCATTTACCTTTAGAGACTGACCTCTTTTCAAACATAAACAGTCGAATTTAGGGTTACAGGAATCTCATTGGTCGCGAACATGACTTGTCTGACAAGAGCTATCAACACCTAGCCATCTCACCTGGTATGAGAAACTTGAATGGAAAGGAATGCGGGCCCTTCTTCAGAGTGCCTGGGAAAAGACAAACAAAATTTAAACTGTTAATAAAATGGATGCAGTATTTATGAAGTTTTATTAGAAACAAGAATTCAATTTTAATGGCCATCAAAAACAATGAGTTTCTCTGAACACCTCTTAAAAAACAGGTGCATAGGAGGTAACAAATGGTCCATGGTCCAGTGTGTATGCCTTAATTACCTCCACAAAAGAGGTTATTTTTTCGGTCATGTTGGTTTGTCTGTCTGTCTGTTTGTTTGCTTGTCTGTTTGTCAGCAGGATAACTCTAAAAGTACTGCACGGATTTGGATGAAATTTTCAGACAATGTGTATATTGGGACAAGCAAGAGCTGATTTGATTTTGGTGGCGATGGGTGATCCAGAACATGATCTGGAATGTATATTGTGTCTGTAACCACATTGCCTTGGCGGAGGTCTGCGCTCTCTGAGCGCTTTTCTAGTTCCTTGCTAATTTTCATGGCCAAAAACTGTGAAGAGGAGGCTGTGCTACTCCAGGCAGTTACAGGCATCAGTCGGCCTACCTTTGTCAGCCACTGAAATAGTGCTGTTGAAATATTGCTCTTCGGCTGCCCACGATGTATCATTTAACTTGGTGCTCACTCCACAGAAGCCATGGCAGTTCACCTTGATTGCTGAAAATGACAGGAGAGGATGTCAAACAAATAGGGGCCTTTTTACCCACACCAGACACAACACAAAACATACCATGGAACAAGAGGGGGCAGGATCGGTCAGATGTACAGTATGTAGGAAAATGACAAAACATTTGCATAAAAATAGGCAGCCATTCACATGCCCGTGCTGGTTTACATTAAATACCACAATCTAAACCCAGCCTTGCTTGACCCCATTAAACCTCCACCAACAGTCAAAAAAATGTCTCATGTCCTCTTTCATGGCTTTTGTGACAAACACCTTTGAAACAACCATCCAGAATTACAGGACGAATACTCTATCTGAAAACAAAGGTTCATTGTTCTGGTTGTATAACTCCCCTTTAGCTTGGAGTGTAATGAGATGGGATGTTTATCTGCTCATTTATGCTACTATTACTGCCCCTGTTGTTGCCCCAAGGGCTCTTTCCCCATGTGAGCAAGGAGACGATTCTCTCACGTCACGTCTCCAGGCAAACCACCACCACACAAAGCCAACGGGTAACCAAGAGGAACATACAATACAATCTGCAATACAGGGCAACATCTTGGGCAATGGCACTACGCAAAACATCTACCGACACAATGGAGGCAGTCAAAAGAAAGACTCTATGAATAAGGAAAATACAAAACATCCCAAGTTCAAATACTGCCACCCTTGTCCTGACACAATACTGAGTCATGATTAGCCTATAAATCACAAAGGTAATACTCAATACTTTGATAAATCAAGAGTGAATAATGAAATCAGTAAATTCTTCCCATCGCGGAAAACACATTAGGAAAGTATATCATAGTAACAACAATACATTGTGACTGATATTATCTGTATATGATAATGGTTAATCAAAATAGCTATTTATTCTGTGTTAAGTATTTGTTTTGTCATTTGGGTGTGTGCGGAAAGAGGTGACGATTGTTGCTTCAGTCTCACCCGTTTTTCAGGACACAGAATGTAAACAGACAAGTCACATGGTGCCTTTTGAAAGGAAACACCCTGACTTCAAAAGACAGTCAGATTTCAATTCCAGTATTTCTGCTGGTGCCTGAGTCAAGCTCCCATGGCTTGACACACTTAGAAGCTAGAGGCTATTTAGATTATTTTATCTTCAAACGCTTCTCTGCAGCTTGTACCCTACATAATATAAGAACACATTGGGGGGAGATTCAATATTTCAAGTGGGTGTTTATGTGGCAAAGTTGGATAAGTTAAGGCAGAGTGGTAGCTGTAAACCTACTGTAATAACAGAAGAGTCTTCATTCTCATAACTGAACAGAGCCAGCAGGCTACAATATCACCACTTCCTCTAGGTTAATTTACCCAGGTTATCACTTAATAGCATGGAATAACTCCCAAAGGCTACGTCAATGCTACACTGTTTTCATGCTTGCTTTCCTACGGTGGCTGTTAGCCTACACAAACAGATGCTGTGGTTTCTACTCGTGTGGCCTTCAGATGAAATCTTAACTAGGCACCCACTGACAGCATGATGTATTCTACTGAAAGAATCACAATCCTGTTCAGCTAGAAACAGCTTAATCCAGTGTTTCCCGTAAATCAACCTTTGAGCGTGCCTTCTCTTTTTCTACTTTGATACTTTCATGATTTGGAGTTTACTTACCAGGTAAGACATCCTCACAAACTTAAAATCACAGACGCTGACCTGCCATTGGGCAAAACATTTCAGGGATATCTGAATAACACCCGAATAATACTAGGTATATGTATTGCACATAAATACCGTAATGGCCGTTTCAGCAGATTTAATGTAAATTTTTCATCAGTCATTCCCATAACCTCCAAAGTAAAGGTATGCATCAGAAAATTCCTAGAGTGACATCACACAAGCGTCAACAAGAGACTTTGAAAGCCAACTCAAGCCAAAATAAATGACGTTCAGAGTATCAATATCAATGACACAAATATATCAGTGAGGCCCTTCCAATCAAAACAAAAACAGCATTCTATAGTATTCTATAAGGAATACAGAGAAACATTATTTCTGAGTCCATTACAATGATGTCATACTCTGTAACACTGGCTTAACATGCCATGGATCACCCACTGGTGCTGTGTGAGACATTGTATTGCAATGCGGATGGCATGCGTCCCTGTTCCTTGCCCACTTCTTTCCATGGCGCGTGTACCAGAAAGCAAGTCCAGGGCAGGCTAACTGACTGAAATTATTTCTGTATTCTTTCAGGAAGCCCAAAATAAAGCACCATTTGTCTACAGACCACGAGCTTAACCGGCAATGTTATAAGCTCTCTGCTGTCACTCTGAACTTGGAGAACCATTTCCCTGTGACACATAAGGAAAATCTCACAAGGAAGCTCACCACTACACACCACTTGCATATCAGTAGCAGTGACCATGGCAGTAGGCCTATAAGCCTGCTTGTGACACATTAACAGCCTGAGAAAGAATTGACAAAATGATCACTAGGCCTGACAAATAAAGGTATTCTTTGTTGTTCTACTTCGCAACATGGCTAAAGCTGATAAATAGGCCTATATTATAAAGTGCAACATACAAGAATGATTAAAGTACCCTAGTCTACATGTATGTCCACTGTCTATCAACCTTTGGTCTTTTGTAGCCTACTGTGTTTCAAGCACAAATTCTTTAAAAGACAAATTACTGCTTTATTGTAGCTCAAACAAACTTCCTAATAAACCATATTTCATGTAAAGAATATCTGTTTACAGAAGCAGGGATCCATATGTTGAGGAGTTGTACTCAAATGAAACATGAAGTGTCTCAGGTAACAGTGTCAGACATACCTCAGAGCACAAAAGCAACTTGTTACAAGCTAGGCTATAGTCACAATGCCACCTGTCTTCCCATAACGTTGGGAAGTGTTTAAGGAACATCAGGTAGCTATAGACCACACCAACAGATGGCGGATTAATGAAGGTTCTGAACAAAAACACAACAAAGAACGCAATGTCTTTATATGATTCATGTCAGCTTATGTGTATGGATTTCCAAAGTTTCCTGCGGTGAAGAATACGCTTAGCCAACAGGCTTACGTAACTGCAAAATTGTTCATAGGCCTAAACGTTAAAAATCTATTCAGATTTCACAGTAATATGACCAGGCTACTTTTGTTGTTGAACAATTCTGTGCGTCATTTAGATAACGTTACTAGGCCTACTGCCATCATTTGGTTAGGCCTACAGGCAGCTGTCATTTCTTTACTTCTGTTTTTTTTCCTTCTATTCCTCTTCTAAATAGGCTACACCACCTTACGAGATGGCCTTGTCATCAAACGTCATGTCGTAGCGTCAATTTATGTCGCCTCGACTCCAAGTAACCAGCAGACCTCAGCCTAATAAACCTTTAACCGCTGTTATGAAACTACAAATAGGCTACAGCTCATGCACAGAAAGTATTAACTTACTGTAGAAGATAGGCTAAAGTAAGAAGATAAAGTGTAACGTTAGGCCTAGGCATTGGCCTGCCTGCACTATTTTCGACATGAAGGTGAGCCAACTTTCGCACAGGTATGTATGTTGATGTTTGAGGTTGAGGCGCATTGTCAGCAAAGTAACAAAGGAAACGTTGAACGCAACAAGTTATTTTACCTTACCTTTACACTGTATGGGTTCGGCGTTTGTGATTTTCACAGTTCCTTCGATTGAATCCCCCGGTCTGTAAACCACTTTGTTGTCTTTAAAAGAAATCTCAAATTCTTCGATCTTTCCCATCTCTTTCGTCCAGCCAGCCACCACCACTAGTGGCGAATTCTATGCGTCTGGCGCTGGGGCAGGAGCGGGGAGGGAAAAGGGGAGGAATATTCCACCTGTTGCGAGTTTCGTTTGTCACTCTTGTCTTTCTCTCTGACGTCACTTAGGTGTACCTTAGGTCGTTTCAATTTATGCTAAACACAATAATTAGACAAAATAATTTGTATACATAAAAATCGGGTGACTGTGTCACTGGTGTCACTATGTTGTTTGTTGATCAATATCTACCATCATAGCCTAAATAAAACAATAGGACATATTTCATTCAACAATATTTCCGGTGCCTGGATTGTATTCCCAGTCATTAATGTGTGTGTGTGTGTGTGTGTGTGTGTGTGTGTGTGTGTGTGTGTGTGTGTGTGTCTAGCCTGACATAGGCTAGTGTGTGTCCACCAAGTCCAGAACTTCACACAGACTGCATTCCCATGCAGCACTGGACACCTGAAAAACATGTATATTATTATCAGCTTATTATTATTACAGATTGCTTTATATTAAGTAGCCTATATTATATGGGTAGTAGGCTACTACTTACCATCACAAAGGCTTCAGGAAATATAAAGCTGTAGCTGTATGAAAGTGACTCAAGCTGCCATTCTCCAACCCAACAAAGCCATTTACAATCAACTGTATGTGTTGAAATACCTTTGGCATACTGTTATCTGTCATAAGCTGTTTAGTCATAACCTTCATTGTAATATGATGGCTTAGTTCAGCTTGAGGTCCATTCATATGCTACAGATGAGTTCTGTATGGATAGGATATACTGTTTACTCTGTGGTACACTGCAATGACTAAGCAGGCTATGCTTGCTCAACGGTACACCATAACACAGCAGGAGTGGAGAAAGAACACCTCTGGCCATTTTAACAAGACTGTAGCCCTTGACCCAGAGGGCCGGTCATAAGTGAGGGCAGTTAGGAACATATTACTCGCTGAAATGTTACAGTCTACCTCTATTAATCAAATACATATTTTTGAGTCTATAATCAAATTAAATTAAACAGGACAATGCATTCTCCATGATGTGGAATAAAGTGAGACATGTAGATGAGTAGTTTCGCATACAGTAATAAATCACATCTGTGTGGTGCGTCTTTATACATGACATTATACATTATACATGACAGATCTGTGCAGGCCAAATTTAGCCAACAGAGTGAGAAATGGAAGCCACAATATTGCGCCTGGACATCACCGACCTCGAGTCTAGATAACAAAACATTTTTTTATAGAGGCCTACGTTTTATATGAACTGTAGCAAAATGTTTCTAAACATTGCATAGCGCATAGCACCCTCTAGAGAGGAAACGATTGCCGAAGGAGACGTTCCAGACACTTTGCACAAAGTGAAACGATGTGAAAGTGGATGGTCAAATCAGGCTAGCACTGCACCTTGGTAAACAAAAACAAAAAAAACACACACAAAGAGAGTTACTGCCCTTGAGTGGTACAGACGGGCCAAATTAGGGGCTCTGGCTCAAGGACTAGCAGGGTTCTCTTTGGCTGAAATTTTTCTCTTTTTGCAGCACAGCCATTAGGGAAACACCCACAGGAAACAATGAGGACATCAATTACACTTTCTGCACTGCAATGACACATACTTGATGGTGAAGAGATGATGAACACAGAGCACAACAGTTGCTGCATTTATCTTAATTTCTCCTTACACTTGTTATCATTATTTCATTGAGGTTAAAGGGGTATTTCCTTTTCCCAAAACGGTCACAGGGCATTTCTCTTTCTTTGGGCAAAAAAATGGTCGAACCGCTTAACACCACAACATCCACTGTATTTTAGGACCTGTAACCCAGACCCAACATACCTCAGCATCCTTCCTTATTATCTGGAATTGCAACCGCCTATCAAGGTTAAATATGTATAAATGGGGCAGATTTTTAAACTGTGTTTTCAGCATCTAAACATGCTCCAAATATCACCCCAAAAGCTATGTAACATCATCAGACACATTACAACTCACCACTGTAGTGTTCATGACTACAAATGTCTGACAAAGTGGTTAAAATAGTGTTTTTATGCAGTGTTTACAAAACCGTTTTGTAAATAAACAATGCTTAGCTGCTTGCATAAACACACAGTTTTAACCATTTTTGAGTCATCTGTAGTCATACACAATACAGTTCTGTGTTGTAAGGTGTCTGCTGATACTTCATAGTTTTTGTGGTGACATTTGGAGTATGTTAAGATGTTAGAAATACAGTTTGTAGGC
>JAODXP020000363.1:0-17937 GCA_027497455.2 Sardinella longiceps | reverse complement strand
CAACACAAGACAGAGTAATGGCATATGAAACCAGTTTGATCAAATCTCTGAAATCTGTTACATTACAACAATTTCTTCTCCAATGCATCTGAATTAGAACTGATACCAGCATTACATTCTGATACCAGCATTACATTCTGAACGACATTACAAATTGCGCTGAGAATTTATTTCCATTCAAATATGTTACAATATAATGTTCATAGACATTATTTTAGGCCTATTTGCAATATGGATTTTTTAGAATGCATGGAAAAGTGTTCTTTGCTGCACTCTTGTGGCAATTAAAAGAAATGGTGCTTAAGTTCATGCTGGAATGACTAACAGCAGGAAATACTACTTCTGAGCAAGTGAATGTAAGACTCAGGATACAGAAAATAGTTTAATCAATAATCATCAAGGACAGCCATTACAAATTCAAACCAGATTTTTAGTAAAGCTTTTATGTCAATATAAGGGTGAGATCATCCAACTCAATCTTTGACAACATAGGCTACTGGACTTTAAAGTGTAACTGCACCCCATAATTCTACCCACCTTACATTTCTGAAAAGGCCTTCAAAATGGGTGGAGAGGCTGAGGATTTTTGAGGAGAGGGGTTGAGAAAGGGCAGAGATCTGAGGGGAGTTGTTATAGGGTAGGCAATGCTATAATAATCTTTATCAAAGATAGCTTTGGTCTCGGGTCCAGATGACATTGCGTTTGGGTCCGCATCCAGACCCAGGTCCGCCAGTTGAGTACCCCTGGTATAGGAAATGGTGAGTTTACAGAGCCCAAGACATGTTAGAATCTTTGGATTTAGAGCTTGACAACTAACGGCAGTTTATCTTGGTAAGTTTTGATTGAGACGATGTGTGGCGGAAAGAAGTAGTTCTGTAAACTAGCTTATCTTCATCTATCAGCTAGCCATCACAACCAGCATATTGTTAGCAAAACCAATTAGCGCAACAGTGGTAGGCTATTAGCAGGATAATGAACTCCACAATGTACAGATAGAAAAATAATGCACTTATCGAAGTTACAGTATAAAGCAACTCTGCTTTCGCCTCATAGTCTTAGAACATCGAATGTGCATTATCTTTCTATATCTGCACGCCGTGTCGTTCATTATCCTAGCCTACTTAATCAAGTCATGGAAAATGTATTATTTAACCAAATTGGCAAATCCACAGGAAAGAAGATTAATGGTTTACTGAAAGGGTGGGCAATTATTTTGGCCGAAAGGCCACATTGGGTTTTAGATTTTGACTAACGGGCCGGATGTTAAAAGTCAACGGGTTGATGCCGGTAAATTGACAAGTCTCAAAGAAGTAGCCCCATTTTCTTCAGAGGAAATGTTAACATGCAGGGCTAAAAGGGAGGAATCTGTATTTCATGAATACAACAAATTTGATAATACAGGCTTATAATCTAAGTCGACTTGGCTAAATGAGAAATTATTCTTTTTTGGCAAGGCTCTACAGGCCGGATTAGCTCAACCGGCCGCATGTGGCCCCGGGCCTTAGTTTACCCAGGTATGGTTTACTGTGTTTGGGAAGGGTATCTCACAAGTTCCCTCATCGTAGTTCTCTCCAGTAAAAGTACTTTACTTCTCAGTGTAAAAAAGGGACTAGCACAGCCCTCGATTGCATTTTACCTCACATGGTGGCTCTTGTATGGGCTCTGACCAATGTACAGACGCTATGACAGACATTCGTAGCGCCCAATAAACGACTCAGGACAATCGCAAATGACACTTCCTCTATGAGAAAAGCAATAGGTGGGTCACCAGACTAAATATAGCTTGTGATTATTTAGTTTGCACGATAGCCAGGCTATTACAGACTTAGCCCTAGTTATACATTTTATGTCAACATACATATATGTACATAGCGCTCAAACATGTTCACAGTCTGAATTCCTTCTTGAATGGTGTAATCAAGCTGCTTGATCCAAGCACAAGGAGTGAAAATGTACAAGCTGACCACCTCTGGGTGTCTGTTGTGAACGTGGATCTAAATCCCATCAACCTATGGACTTTTATGCCTTTATGTGATCTTTTATTTTATTTTAATTTATTAACTTTTGTTTACTAATCTTGTTCTTCTTGCCTTGCCTATCTTTCTTCTCTCACATTTCACTACATTGTCTTACGAAAGTATTTCTATGTATGTGACAAATAAACACCTGAACTGAACTGAACTGAACAAGGCAGGTTCTTTGACCGAATGTTTGTGCCCATGCCCATGATGAAGACATACATACAACCTATTATCAAAGTCTGCAAGCCAGCATTACACTTTATTTGTGACATCATGTCTACAAGGAATGGCCTACCAGTGAACACTACAGGTCCATAAATGTCACAATGACATTTGGTTTATGGAGCAGTTACAGTTATGCATGCAATCTGATTTACAACAATATGCAGGTGATTCAGATGATGCAGGTCAATTGAGAGAAGGGGAACTCCAACTGTTTAAAGTTCACTGTGTGACAGTGTTTACTGATTGGATGCAACCCAACCTGGTAATGTCAGGATTGTTATTCAAGAGATTAGAAGCAAATCATACATACATGTTCCATTGTTTAAATATCATTCCCCAAGCACGCAACGTCTATATATGTCAATATATAGGCTAAATACCCTCTGTCCGTCATGGCCACCCAACCCAAAAACAGACATGGAAAATTGGTCTTTGCTTGGCTGGTCCAATTCTGTCCAAATAAATACGTCTACTGGACGTCCATTCCAGACCAAATTTCAAACAATCAAACGAAGACGTCTATTGGACGGCCATTTCAGACCACCTATCAACCAACCAAATAAAGACGTCTATAGACGTCCATTTCAGACCACATATGGACCAAGCTAAATACTGTGGCTATGAATTAGTCTAAAATAAGAACACACAAAGAACAGGACAGAATGTTGCACTAGATGGAACTGCTGATGTTTATTCAATGTAAAATTTCAATTGCTATACATTAATAGTAATAATATTTTAATGATTAGTATTAAAAACGTTTAACAATTCTTTCATAAACATTTAAAAAAATAATCATAATGTGTTCACATGATATGCACAACTCCACTGCACCGTCTTCAGCTACTTCAAACAAATTCATAGGACTATCCTTCAGTGCCTGTAATGAGCCATTATGATCAAATTGGCACAGGCAATTATGATATATTTTTCTCTTTTTTTCAGTTTATTTAGATGTTGCTTGTATTTTTGCCAGAGAGTTACAGTATTTGTAAATTAAATTAGTCCAATTATTACCACAATGATGGACACTGTACCACTCACTGCTATGTGCAATTAACTAGCAATTTACCTAACACATACAGTACATGTAGAACTACTGCAATTAGGGCAATCATGACAGCCACTGTAGCACTCACTGTTATTGGCACTACATTAGTGCCCTTGGGTACTGGCACTGGAGGTTCATATTTTACCACCTGGACTATATTTGACATCTCTGGTCGAAAGGCAACCAGAATACCCAAAAGATTTTCTTGTTAATTATTATTTACTTCTTTTTTTCTTTACATCTTTGCAGTTGTTAAACATAAACAACTACTCCGATTATTAAGACAATGACAGCCACTGTGGCACTCACTGCTATTGCTATTACATTTAGGTTGACTTTAGGAGGAGGAGGAGGAGGAGCTTCAAATTTCACCACACGGGCAATGTTTGATATTTCTGATTTGTTATTTTGAGAGTGGCTATTTTCTGCTGTAATGGCAAAGAAGACTTGAGTGCCGTTAGTAATATTGAAACTGGTTGAGAGGAATGAGTATTCCTCAGTGAAGCCGGCTTCCTGTGGTGACAGCGCTGATGTGTTGACAACCTGAGCCTGGTCAAAGTCATCTTTCAATGAACCCAAATCTTTACTCCAGTGGATATGGTACCGGGAGGCTGTGGAAATAACATAGTTAGTTACAATGCGTGCTCTCTAAAATGTTAGTAGGCCGTCTTTATGGTTAATTAATCTTTAATTAACCATAAATTGGCAAATCCACAGGAAAAAAGATGAATGGTTTACTGCAGGCGTGGACAATTATTTTGGCCAAAGGGCAACATTGAGTTTTAGATTTTGACTAGTGGGCTGGATGTCAACTAGTCAACGGGTTGATGCTGGTAAATTGGCTCTCACAGTCTCAAACAAGTAACTCAACTTTCTTCAGAGGACATGTAAACATGCAGGGTTATAAGAGAGGAATTTGTGTTTCATGAATACAACACAATTTATAATTCAGGCCTATAATCTAAGTCGCTTTGGCTAAATGAGAAATTATTCTATTTTGGGAAGGCTCTATGGGCCAAATTAAATAGCTCAACGGACCGCATGTGGCCCCCGGGCCTTAGTTTACCCAGGTATGGTTTACTGTGTTTGGGAAGGATATCTCACCAGTTCCCTCATCGTAGTTCTCTCCAGTAGCAGTCCAGGTGAGAGTGACGTTGTCTCCCTCAAGTGAGGCCTTCAGGTCTGTGATCTTGCTTGGAGGAAATGCTGGAGGGCCTGTAGATCCTGGAGGTAACTGCACCACAAAACTCTCTCCTGTGGCTGTCCTGCTGAAGCTCCCAACTTCTACCGGTTCATGATTGACAGGAGGTTTCGGGGGATTCATCTGCACTTGGCCTGATGAGAGATTACATACTATCAGTCATGAATGTGCATCTTTATAAACGTTCCTATTACCCTAATAAAGCATAATAAATATACATTAAAATGTATGTTAAAGATGTGAATCTTTGTTTCAGGATGATGCTTTGTATAGGATTTCTGTTTAAAACAAATGTACTTTGAAATTGTTAAATAGTCCATTTTTGCACTTTACCATCTACCACATATCCAGGGATGTAAGGTGCTCCACTGTGTTTGTGTGTAGAGATCCTGGCTTTGTCCTTGTTTCTTACTCTAACCTTCAGGCTGTACCTTCCGCTCTCCATTTTCGTAAAATATTTTGAGTAGATACCATCGTGTCTGAAGGCATCAGCACCTGGTAAAACACATATGTGCACTCTGGGATTTTCCATAACACCAACTTCATTTAGCATTTTACATGTTTTTTGGACATTATAGTAACACTTACTTGACAGCTACTGTACATAAAAACACATTCATAACAGCAGTCATTAATTGCTCACAAAGCATTAATAACAATTTTATAAGAAACTAGAAAAGCGCTCAGATAGCGCAGACCTCTGCCAAGACAATGTGGTCACAGACACAATATACATTCCAGATCATGTTCTGGATCACCGATTGCCACCTAAATTTAATCAGCTCTTGCTTGTCCCAATATACACATTGTCCGAAAATTTCATCCAAATCCGTGCATCACTTTTCGAGTTATCCTGCTGACAAACAGACAAACAAACAAACAGACAGACAGACAAACCAACGCGACCGAAAATATAACCTCCTTGGTGGAGGTAATGACTCAGCATTCATACCCAACCTTTCATAATTGTGAAAGACAAAATGGGATAACTTGTCAAAATAAGTCTTCATACTAGCAATTCGTTTTATGGGACCCTAGAACATTTGGGCACATTTCCATTTCGGTGTAAATTTGAACATTTAATATGTTAATATTCTGTCTCTTTGACACTGGACTTGCCCATTGACTCTGATGTAACATGTAAGGGATAATGTATTGTCCGCCGGGCATTATAGAGATATATTTCCCGAGGGGAAGAACCGGAGACCGACGCGCAGCGGACAATACATTATCCCGCTTATTATACGGGTCCTTGCCAACACGTAAGGGATAACGGCCGACGAGGTGTCCAGTTATTCATTTATAATTGTCGAGGCGAAATCTAGAACTCCGACGACGCGCGCAGCGCGCAAGACGGAGTTATTCCGCCAAGACAATTATAAATAAATAACTGGACACCTCGGAGGTCGTTATCCTGCTTATCTCCCGTATCTATCTATCTCTCGTATATTTGAAGAAGCGTATAAAACGTAAAAGAAATATGCAACTCAAATTTAAAAGAAGCTAACCTGTTCGGTTTGGGTACTACTTTCAGTTGAAAGTAGATCTACCAGGTTGCTTATTGTTGTTATAGTTACCATTCTGAAAGGCATTCATATGGAACGGTAATCAGTTATTAGATGAGTTATTTTTTGGAACTACTTCCAAAGTAGCCGGTTATCTGGAATTAATGGCCACCTAGCAGCCAATCAGATAAGAGAATGGCGTTCTGAAGGGAGATAAGACGATATAATATTTTACAGAGACGTCTTTTTCATTTAATTTGTTACCGTTTCGTCGTTTCAGCGGAGAAACAAATAGTTCGCAAAGAAACATCAACTTGAAACATTCTATAGAACGCGGCTGATGTCCTTTCACTTTCATTAGCCCCGTTTACATGGACATTTCTGATCCGACTAGAAGTGGCAGAACAGCCCGATCGGACTAGAAATTAACCATGTAAACACCCTGAGCGGACTAGAATTTCTGATCCGATCAGAAATTCTGATCCGCTCAGAAGAGGTGGTGTAGTCCGCTAAAATAGAACACAATTTGTTGATCTCTATGCGCGGATTGATACGGGGACGTGAATCTCAGTCAAAAAACCTGTTGCCATTGACAGCGGTCATTATAGTTTTCCAGCGGTCATTATAGTTTTCCAGCGGTCATTATACAAAAATAACTGACCTGCGAACGTTGAGGAGCCCCATTGAAAGTGAATGGAGCCTCCCTCAACATTCTAGAGACCCGTATAATAAGAAAGGGATAATGTATTGTCCGCCGGTCATTATAGAAATATACATTAATAACAGAAAATAACATTATAGAAAAACCGGATTCATCCTCAAGGGAAATATATTTCCATAATGACCGGCGGACAATACATTATCCCGCTTATTATACGGGTCCTTGCCAACACGATGATATAATATTTTACAGAAACGTCTTTTTAATTTAATTTGTTAACGTTTTGTGGCTTCAGCGGAGAAACAAATAGTTCGCAAAGAAACTTCAACTTGGAACATTCTATAGAACGCAGCTGATGTCCTTTCACTTTCATTGTTGATCTATGCGCGCATTGATACGGAGACGCAAAAAACCTGTTGCCATTGACAGCGGTCATTATAGTTTTCCAGCGGTCATTATACAAAATTATCTCCCTTCAGAACGCCATTCTCTTCTCTGATTGGCTGCTAGGTGGCCATTAATTCCAGATAACCGGCTACTTTGGAAGTAGTTCCAAAAAATAACTCATCTAATAACTGATTACCGTTCCATATGAATGCCTTTCAGAATGGTAACTATAACAACAATAAGCAACCTTGTAGATCTACTTTCAACTGAAAGTAGTACCCAAACCGAACAGGTTAGCTTCTTTTAAATTTGAGTTGCATATTTCTTTTACGTTTTATACGCTTCTTCAAATATACGAGAGATAGATAGATACGGGAGATAAGCGGGATAACGACCTCCGAGATGTCCAGTTATTCATTTATAATTGTTAGCCTAGACTCTAGACGTACCCCTAGTGGTAGCAAATTTGAATTTGCACAGAGGTACGTCTAGAGGCCACTGATAGAAACCCGTTTTAGCCTTCCTCTGGAGGCGGATAACCAATCACAGCGCGGTATGTGTACAGGAAATCGTAAGCCGGGCTTTGTACGATGACGACAGCCCTGCTCAAACCAGAGCGGAATCGTCTTTGGCTTTAGTTTTGGACGAATTGCACTTGTCATTTTCTTTGAAAGTGAAACAAGAAAGTGCACTTAAGTTTTTCGTTCTGAAAAAGATGTCTTGTTGCCGTGTTACCGACGGGCTACGGGAAAAGTTTGATATACCAGCTGGTACCACTGGCCGGAACGCTAGCCTATTACGTGGAGAGGCAGTTTGAAAGACAACGCAATCACCCGCCCCTCCATTGAGGTACAGTCTATCAGTGGTCTTCAGACTATACATTCTTATGATATTCTGACGTGTCAGGCTTTATAATTGTCTTAGCGGAATAACTCCGTCTTCGCGCTGCGCGCGTCGCCGGAGTTCTAGATTCCGCCTCGATAATTATAAATGAATAACTGGACACCTCGTCGGCCGTTATCCCTTACTTATTATACGGGTCTCTAGAATGTTGAGGGAGGCTCCATTCACTTTCAATGGGACTCCTCAACGTTCGCAGGTCAGTTATTTTTGTATAATGACCGCTGGAAAACTATAATGACCGCTGTCAATGGCAACAGGTTTTTTGCAAGGACCCTGCGTGTCGGTCTCCGGTTCTTCCTCTCGGGAAATATATTTCTATAATGACCGGCGGACAATACATTATCCCTTACATAACTGACCTGCGAACGTTGAGGAGTCCCATTGAAAGTTTTATTTTTTGATCACCATTCTGTCTTCAGCATTTACAAAAGCTTGGGTGTAAATGTCAGTAAAGTCTTACAAAACAGATGTGCATGCTTTGTAAGCAATTTCTAACAGTGTGAATGATAGGCTACTCAACTTTCTGCAATTACCTGCACCATTATCTTCCAACTGTAGTGTACTGCTGTTTCCTTTGTCAGACTCAATTGTGGCTGTGACATTTGCCATTATAACAGGCAGGCCTTTCTGAGTGACAATAGCGTAGACCACCATGGCTTTGCTCCCATCAGAAGACTTTTGGCTCATGTGGGCTTTCACTGTAATGGGGGCCACATCAGCACTGGCAGCACGACTGGTTACTGTGATTGCCATTGCCTGTGCAGTGCCACCCGTATTAAGTAGACTATAGTTCCATTCTCCAACCTAGGACAATGGAGAAAATGCACTCCATTGAAGGACTGTCAGGTTTGTTCTTTTTATATATCTATATACTCTTGTATGTTACAGAATTGCTAAGACCAATGATGTTTTACAAGCTGCATTTGATTAAATTAATGAATATTCAATCAAACTTGATCAGTTGAGCATTACCTTAGCAGCTCCTGGTATTCTGAAATGTAAAGTACTTGAGGAGGGATCTGAATCAAAGTGTGACTGATCAAAACTCTCCCCACTTGGGCTTTCGATGAATATTTTAGGAAGAAAGGCTTCATAAACAATAGTTATAGCTGTGCCAGTTCCAACAGTCTGGTCCACAGAAAATGTTCCATTAAACCAATCAGCTGTGGTCAGCCCTGAGCTTTCAAGCTGTAGGGAATAGAATGCAATCCGCTCAGGCATTATATCTTGTCAGCCTACTTCTTTGATTGTAATGTCTATGGATTATAATTCGTTTCACACAATAATACAAGATTATTTGATCATTAACTGTTTGCAAGACAAGGCTTTCAAACTACTTGAAAATGACAAGTTTTGAGATACAAATCACTTAACTCTGGAAGTAATTTAACTGCACCGAAGTATTTGCATAATAAATTAGTTTTGGTGTCTCACTCTCAAATACCCAGAGGCAGTAGTGACACCGATATGCAATATGATAGCACACAGCAGAAAACATTTTCTTTGTATAATTGGAAATTAGAAACTCCTCACCTGGATTGCCTGTTGTGTTAAATTTCCATCAGAAGTTGTAAGAGAGGCAAATGCATCTACTAATTCATTGGAATCCAAACGGTCTGCTGCATAAAAGAAAATCCCATCTTGGCAAAAAAGAGAAGAAGTTGACAAAAATGGGCAAAAGTAGGAGTAACTAGAAAAGCATTTGGAGAATGCAGACCTCCGCCAAGGCAATGTGGTCACAGACACAATATAAAATCCAGATTGTGTTCTGGATCACCAATCACCACCATTATCAAATCAGTTGTTACTTGTCCCAATACACACGTTGTCCGAAAATTCAGCCAAATCCGTGCAGTACTTTTTGAGTTATTTTGTAAAGGCATTTTGATATAGGGACATATACCACTTAACTTTAGTATCTGCAATGGTGCCTCATTCATTGTCATGAGTAATTATGTGCTCATCTTACTTTACTTAGGGTGCACTGAGCCCTTGTAACTCATCATTATGCTGCATGAGGAATCAGACATATAAAACGTCAAACGCCAAAAAAAAATAGTGTGGTACCATCAGAATAATGCACATGTGAATAGTACATCCCCATCGACTACACACTCCACTCATGATGCCAAGAGACTTTTTAAACCAAAGTCCAAATTCATGCCAATGTGTTCCAACCCAACTTTGATTGCCTTTACTAAAAAGGTCTCACATGATATGGACAAATTGTTGGAAAATAATAAAAAAGACAGACGCACTGACAACCTTTCAAAAAGTGAGAGAGATGCACTCAGTGATTTGACAAAAAATTATGATATTATTGTGAAACCGGCTGACGAGGGTGGCACCGTTGTTGTTATGGATAAGGCTTACTACATTACTGAGGCCTTAAGACAACTAGGGAACAATGTTTATTATAAACAATTACTGAAGAACCCTATTGAAAACATGAAAAATGAACTGAGGGACATTTTACTCAATGCAAAAGTGTTAAAAAAAACGTTTCGGTCATCCAACCTTCTTCAAGTACCTGAAGAAGGTCGGATGACCGAAATGTTGTAATAGTGCAGCGGCTAACCAAAACAATCGTGCATTTTGTGATAAAAGCATGAAACTCGGTACACATATAGCCAACGGCATTCTGAAAAGATTTAGATATGGAGCCATCGGGAATTTTCAACATGGCGGCCATGGCAGCTGTTTTTCAAAATGGCCGCCAGCAACAACAGTTTTCTGATGAGTAATGGATATAATATGATATATTAGACATATTTACCATCCAAAGTACTTGGTAAATGTGTTATGGATAACTGAAAAGTTGTTATGAATATTCAAGATGGCCGCCATTTTCAAGATGGCTGCCATTTTATAGATAGCAGCCGTCACTTGTCTGATATAGGTGATATCGGTGTCAAATCAGTTATTTTTTATGATGCAGAATACAAATTTGGAATTTTGGAATTGACAAGAAGCTTCCTTTTATCTCACTTTATCTTTGATGTACAGTATAGTATCCAGTGTTAACAAAAAATCAGTCAAAGTCGCTGTTGGCTCACTGAAAAGTGGCTAGAAGTCACTAGATGACGTGGTGACGTTACGTTATGTCACAGCGTCACACACGACATGCTGATCTCTAAAAAAAAAAACATGCCCACACGCCTATGTTCATAATACAAATGAGCAGTGCTAGCTACTTTTTGGAGATCAGAGCTAATATGCAGCCCTGCTTAGATAAGGTTTAGTCGCCAGGGACAGTAAAAGTCGCTAATCGGCAACACTGATAATATCACTGTTTCTTTCAAGAGATTTATTACCTATTCTGTTAACATGTGATCTAATAAACATAACAATTCCTACACTGTAAAAAACGATTTGTAATGGTTACTTGACAAATGTGTGGAAACTCGTTGCCTCAAATGAGTTGAGTAACTATAACTTATCTTTTTAGATGTAAAGGGCTTTTAACTTGAAAAAGATAAGTTATAGTTACTTATCGCATTTGAGGCAACGAGTTTCCACACATTTTTCAAGTAACCATCACAAATCGTTTTTTACAGTGTATATCAGCAACAACTGAATCATTTGATGAATGGACATGCAATAGAGTGGATGTTTAAGCACACTGGCAACGCCACTGCCGTGAAACTCAGCATGGGGTTCAGTGCCAGCTAAATACACTCTGCCTAATGATGCCATAGTTTCTGTTATGTGCTGGTTGTGGTGATGGTTTAGTGTTAGTGTAGTTTAGTTTCCTATATGTTGAGAGTTTGGTAATTTAGACATATGTTATGACATTAACTTCTGTTCTTATTATTTCATTAGCTTAGTTAATTTGGTTACGTCTCTGTATATTGCAGGCCAGACAGGTAAATTGATTAGAACCATTTGCTTAACACCCCCTGTTCCCCTTCCTGAGCGCCTCCCTGGCGATAATTAAATCTCTGTGCCATATTGTTTGTAGTGACCATTTGGTCCCGCCGGAAACTATTTGCATGAATCGTGGGAAAATGGTCAGACATGAATGTGTATTCTACAAGAGCCTAAAGGTCAGGCCTTACTGTACGAAGTCAGTTGCATTGTGAAACTCTGAGCGAGCGACACTTTGTGACTCCCTTGTATGGCCATCATTGTAAAGCTGAATAAACCTGCATTTCGGTGAGTCCTGAGCTGACGGAGTTTTGTGTATCTGATTGTAAGACCTAAAAAATACCATCACTGAGTATCTAAAGATTCATCAGGAATTAGCATGAATTAATTGTTTGTCATTAATGACCTCCTACTGAAAAAGCACATGATCTTAAGCATTAATTACTCTGGGTACATCATCATGAATCATTATTAATTACACATGCTCATGATGTTTTTGTTCAAAAGCATTGGATATAATAAAAGTGAATACTTATTTAGCCTAGTTTAGCCTGATTCCTCATCAAGAATTTCCCAGACATTGCATTGATTTTTATCTATTCCATACCATGTCAACAAAATTTGACCTATTTCACCATGTCAACACACTAGTTTAAAGGGCACAAACATGATGAACTCATGAGCAGCTAACCTGTAATTCATGTCACTTTCATCACTTCATCTGAGGGCTTTGCTATGCTTGGTTGATGACATGTATGCTGCCCTTATTCTGATGTTCAAAAGAGTGCACCTGTGTAACTGTCTGTTAGCAAGAATAAATAAATAATGGAAAGAGCAATTTCTTTACCATTGATAGGACCATCCAATTGTACAATTTGCAAATATTGAACCCTGCCAATACTTTAGTTGAGGGGGCACAGACATGATGAAGTCATCATGATCATGCTAATTAATCATGACTCATGATGATGTACCCAGAGTAATTAATGCTTAAGATCATGTGCTATTTCAGCAGGAGGTCATTAATGACAAACAATGAATTCATGTTAATTCCTGATGACTCATTAGACATTCAGAGATGAAGTAATGCATGAATCATGAATTAATAATGAATGATTTCATGCATGAATTTATGATAATTCATGTACCCTTACCGTAAAGTGTTACCAAAAAAAATCGTTAAATCGTTTGACAGCACTAATTATAATGCTTTGTGACACTTCCAGGTTTAAAGGCTTATAAGATAACATTATAATGCTTTATAAGGGACTTCCGGTGTGACGCATGTCTGCGATGCATGTGTAGCTGAAAGCTCGTCCTCAATATTCCCTCAAATTTCAATTTTATCACGACTAAGTCAACCAAATAGAGCTTTAAATTCATCATTATGGCACAAGGAAGACCTGCTGGCAAACGAGAAGGTGAAAACATGTCTCCATTAAAGGAAAAGAAGAAACAGATGGTTAGCATGTCGAAGGAGGACTTGGATAACGCAATTACCTCAGCAGTAAACATGGCTCTGCAAGAGCAACAGAAAAACCTGAACATGATGATACAGACAGCAGTGAAAGATGCAGTCAATAACATCCTGATCCCACAACTAACAGAACTGAGAACACAAATTCAACATACTGAGGATAACTTGGGTGCCATTGCCAAAGACGTGGACACTTCTCAAAAAGCTATACAAAACAACACAGCTAAAGTCGACAAGCTACAGGCAGCGCTGAGGGCTAGCAAACATGAGGCTAATGCTCTCCAGCAGCAAGTTAGCGATCTCACTTCTAAGCTAACTCAGATGGAAGACCACAGCCGAATGTCCAACCTCAGGCTTGTCGGGTTGAAAGAGGGTGAGGAAGGATCGAATGCAGCCGACTTTTTGATCGCAAGCCTGCCAAAATGGATACCGTCTTTGAAAGGTCGACCCATCCGCATAGAAAGAGCACACAGACTGTACTCAGCAGAGAAAGATGTCAACAACAACCGTCCACGTACATTGATATTCAAGTTGTTGGACTACACTGATCGCCAGGCGATTCTGAAGGGAGCCAGGGCCCACCCAGTCAAGCACGCTGACCAAAACCTGCTGTTCTTTCCAGACTACAGTAAAGAGACCACCAGCAAGAGGAAGGCGTTTGTCCCTGTCTACAAGAAGATGACCTCGCTCGGGCTACAGCCATTTCTACGCTATCCGGCTCAACTTAAAGTTACCTACCAGAGTCGACTTCTCCACTTCGATGCTCCATCAGACGCAGAGAACTTTCTTCAAAACACTTTCCAGGCTACCACCATTCCTCACCGGACCGAAGCTGCAGTCGAGATGGATGCCTCTCCATCACAGTGAGCCAGTGTCTAGCATTTAGCTAGCCGTGTCGTGCATAAACTCACTAACATTAACGTAACTCGTTTGTTCCTGGTTATGCTCATTAGCTACTTCAAGCAGTGATATGTGAGTTTTACGTAGCTCTTGACATTTCATTTTCATTATTTCTAAATACCCTGTCAGGAGCATCGATTTATTTCATACTACTCTCACATGATTTTCAGTTTTATTGGTTGACTTAGAATTGCTCCAACTGCGTTCTTTTATAATACGAACTTCTCTATGGACTGGAGCATTATCTTACTGTAGGGGTTGTTGAGGACCGCCTCGCACATTTGCGCCAACGGAATGATTTTTGTATCTGTGTTGCAAGCCTTGGGCTTAGCAGTAGCCCGGCGGTTTGCTTCTGTGTATATAGTTTGTTTGTTGTTTAATGTTACTACTTTTGATACGGTACGACTAGAGACATATCAGAGACTCATGCCTCATATCCAGTATGCATTTTTTGCGGGGGATTTTTTGCTTATTGTTCGCTGCATGTCATACATATCACTACCTAAATGGCCAACCTGAACATTATGAGTTGGAATGTTAGAGGTCTCAACTCGCCCATTAAGCGCACTCGCTGTCTAGAATTCCTCCACCGTAAGCAAATATCTATAGCTCTTATTCAGGAAACGCACCTGACAGAGGACGGTGTTCGACGATTTCAGAATAAGCACTACAAAATTCTAGCTCATTCTTGTGCTTCCTCTAAAACTAAAGGAGTTTTAATTCTTGCACAAAGAAAACTTCAATGTTTGGTGGTGGAGAATGGGAAGGATACTAATGGAAGATTTGTTTATATTTTGCTTGCTGTTAATTATGCAAAGATTTTATTAGCCAACATTTATGCACCAAACACATTTGATGAGGGCTTCCTACCCTATGTCAGAGACACCTTGTTAAAATACAGTGATTCACATAGCATTATAGCAGGTGACTTTAATGCAACAGTGTGCCCTGAATGGGATAGATCAAGTAGCTCACATGAGTCAATACCACCTCTCCTCACTATCTCTTAAGTCATTTATGACAGACCTCCATATAGTGGATATATGGCGCTTCGCGCGATGAAGCTAAAGTTAGGCCTATTCATTTTATTCTGGCCGCCATGGATCCTCCTCCAGAATAGACTATATATTTGTTAGCTCCTCTATTACAAATAATGTTAGTCATATTCAGATGCTCCCAATTTTGATTTCAGATCATGCCCCTGTCACTTGTACCTTAACCCAATTATTAATCAGCCTAAAGTACACAGGTGGAGATTCAATAGCTCTCTCCTTGGTAACGAGCTTTTTCTAACGCATATGAAACAACAGCTTAGTGACTTTTTCATTCACAACAGTGAAAGCTGCAGCAATGCCCAAATATTATGGGAAGCAACAAAATGTTTCTATAAGAGGGGTATGTATAGGTTTCTCCTCCAGTTGCACTCTGGGCGTAATAAACGTCTAAATGAAATAGAAAAGGAGATTGCGAGAATAGAGCATGAGCAGCTGACTACTCCCCTCAGTCACTAACATGAACTTAATTTCTGCACTGAGAGGGGAATATCACAGTTTATCTTTAGCAAAGGCTGAGTTCATATTACATAGAACAAAACAAAGATATTATTATGATGGCGACCGCCCAAGCAGATTACTTGCCCTCAGGCTTAAACAGTGCGAGTCTAAAGCAACAATAAACGCCATTCGGACTCGCAGAGGGCGTGGTTGTGACACAGCCTCAAGCCATAAACGATGTATTTAAGTCATTCTATTACCATCTCTACACATCAGAAGGCCAACTAGATACTGAGAGGTGTAGTTCGTTTCTTCACAGTCATCTCCCCCGAACTAGATGAGGAAGACATAGATAGTTTAGAGAGCCTATATCAATGGAAGAACTTGAATCAGCAATGAAATCCTAAATAGAGGCAAATCGCCTGGGCCTGGATGGCCCTGCCCCTGAATTTTACTTAGCATTCTGGGACCTAGTAGGGCCACTGATATTAGACTCCATTGACTTTGCAATTAACAGGGATCGTTCCACAGAGATCAAAGAAATGCACTGATTACTCTGCTTCTTAAAAAGAGCAAGGACCCGTTAGAGTGTTCCAGCTACAGGCCGATCTCTCTGATTTGTAGCGACATTACAAATTTACTCCAAGGTGCTGGCCACCTCGTATTGAAACTGTAGTGGGTAAACTCATACATTTTGATCAAACAGGGTTTCTTAAAGGAAGACTGGCTTCTGATAATACCAGGAGGCTCTTACACATTAGTGATATCGCAGGCACTCTCAGAGAAGATTGTGCTGTTCTTTTCACTTGATGCCGAAAAGGCTTTTGACCGCCTAGAATGGGGCTACCTATGGATGGTCTTGGAGAGATTTGGCTTTGGTCAGAAATTTTGTCTATGCTAAAAGTTTTATATGGTGGCGTCACAGCCTCAGTCCTCACTGGCACTTTCCAATCACAAGCCTTTAACCTACATAGAGGAACAAGGCAAGGCTGCCCATGCTCACCTCTACTGTTTGCTTTATCAGCATAGAACCTCTGGCACAAGCCATCAGAGAAAGTGATGTGATAGCCCCCACTACTGTGGATAATTCTAGACACTACCTCTCACTTTTATGCAGATGTGACTTGCCTTCTGTTCATCTCTCTCTAGCATCCAGCAATCCCTGCCAATGCCTCTTATCTCTATTCAGTGATTTTCACCGGAAAATGGCTGGACATAAAATTTAAGCTAGTCTTCCACCTGCCTCTCCTCCCTCTGAACACAACAGCTAAGCTAAGGCCCAACTACCAGCAGGCATTCCCTGTTTGTTCATCTTTCACTGCAACCTTGGAATAGAAATCTACCCTAACCTCTTCATAGAATTGTTCAGGAAAATTTTCATAGGGTCAAAAATAACATAGAACATGATCTAAAGAGGTGGGAGCTCTCTTCACGTTTCTCTATGCAAGGCAGAATTTCAACTATCAAAATGAACGTGTTGCCACGTATAAACTTTCTGTTCTTTATGATCCCCCTGTACCCCCCTTCAAGTTACCACATACACTGAGGATGCACTTCCTCTTGTTTCAAAATTTATACGGGGAGGAAAGCGTTGCCAGAATCAAACTAACAACTTCACAAAGTAGCAAAGGTGTCGCTGAGGCCTGGGCTGGTCCCAAATCTAGGCATCTACTACAATGCCTTTCAGGTCGAACCGTTCCATGGGACATCGGTCCAGTTCTCAAGTCCATGTGGGCGTTATAATGGGGCTGTGGTCAGCTCCTGCCGGCGCCTCGGCCCTCTTCTGGGGCACAGGCCGCAGAATATTCAGCTGCCTCAGAACGATATAGTTCATATGCTCTAATGTTTCCGGCATATAGCTCGAAAACTGATGGGTGTAACAGGTGTATTCCATAAGACAACCCCGCTATGGAACAATGTAACTTTCAATCGGGTAGGAAGCCATTTATATTTTCTATGAGCTCATAAGGAGTTTATGTTTTGGTGATTTATTTGATAATTCTGCCCTACGCTCATTTCTGAACATAAAGTCTGATCATGATCTGCCAGGTACTTCATACTTTCTCTATCTAGACAAGATCTTCATAAGCCCAATGGAAGTGCCCCTGGAGTCAGCAAATTTCCAGAGAACACCCATGGAGAAATGGAGGTTGGACCAAAGCAGGGCTCTAAATGAGAGTTTCATCAACAGTCATCTACGAAAATGCTTCACCAATCTCATCAGTCAAAAGGCTTAGCTGTAGAAA
>JAODXP020000362.1:0-5000 GCA_027497455.2 Sardinella longiceps | reverse complement strand
ACCAGATGGAAATTAGCCATTGTGCTATAATCTGGCACATTTACATGTATACATGTTCATCAATGTGCAATGTCCTGAAAAATAAAGTAAAGTAAAGTAAAGCAACTAGCATAGTTAGCTAGTGCTAATGCACTGTGTGGTAAAGTGGCTAGCATAGTTAGCTAGTGCTAATGCACTGTGTGGTAAAGTGGCTTGCATAGTTAGCCAGTGCTAATGCACTGTGTGGTAAAGTGGCTAGCATAGTGAGCTAGTGCTAATGTAGTGAGTGTGTAAATGGGCAGTACCAATGCATAAAGTTTCAGAGGGAGGGTTAGAGGTGGACAGTACCAATGCATAAAGTTTCAGAGGGAGGGTTCGAGGTGGGCAGTACCAATGCATAAAGTTTCAGAGGGAGGGTTAGAGGTGGGCAGTACCAATGCATAAAGTTTCAGAGGGAGGGTTCGAGGTGGGCAGTACCAATGCAGACAGGTTCAGAGGGAGGGTTAGAGGTGGGCAGTACCAATGCATAACGTTTCAGAGGGAGGGTTTGAGGTGGGCAGTACCAATGCATAAAGTTTCAGAGGGAGGGTTCGAGGTGGGCAGTACCAATGCAGAAAGTTTCAGAGGGAGGGTTCGAGGTGGGCAGTACCAATGCAGACAGGTTCAGAGGGAGAGTTAGAGGTGGGCAGTACCAATGCAGACAGGTTCAGAGGGGGGGTTGGAGGTGGGCAGTACCAATGCAGACAGGTTCAGAGGGAGGGTTGGAGGTGGGCAGTACCAATGCAGACAGGTTCAGATGGAGGGTTAGAGGTGGGCAGTGCCAATGCAGTGTCATAACTACTGTAAATCGAGAGGCAGTGCAGAGAGGAGCAGAAGGGAAAGGGAGAAGCAGAGGTGCCAATGCAGAGTGTAGCAGAGGGGCAGTAAAGGTGGGCACTGCCAATGCAGAGTGTAGCAGAGGGGGCGCTAAAGGTGGGCACTGCCAATGCAGAGTGTAGCAGAGGGGGCGCTAAAGGTGGGCACTGCCAATGCAGAGTGTAGCAGAGGGGCGCTAAAGGTGGGCACTGCCAATGCAGAGGGAGCAGTAAAGGTGGGCACTGCCAATGCAGAGTGTAGCAGAGGGGGCGCTAAAGGTGGGCACTGCCAATGCAGAGTGTAGCAGAGGGGGCGCTAAAGGTGGGCACTGCCAATGTAATGATGTAAAGAAAGAGAGTGCCAACGCAGAGAAGGTAGAGGGAATAGCAGAGGTGGGCAATGGCAATGTAGAGGGTGGCACAGGGGGCAGTGAAGGTGGGCACTGCCAATGCAGAGGGTGGCACAGGGGGCAGTGAAGGTGGGCACTGGCAATGCAGAGGGTGGCACAGGGGGCAGTGAAGGTGGTACTGCCAATGTAGAGGGTGGCACAGTGGGCAGTGAAGGTGGTAAGTGCCAATAAGAGTTGTTAAGAAAGAGAGTGCCAGTGCAGAGAAGGGGAAAGGGGAAAACAGAGCTGGGCAGTGCCAATGAGAGAGTGGCACAGGGGGTGGTAAAGGTGGGCAGTGCCAATGTAGAGAGTGGCACAGGGGTGGTAAAGGTGGGCAGTGCCAATGAGAGAGTGGCACAGGGGGTGGTAAAGGTGGGCGTAGGGCAGTGCCAATGAGAGAGTGGCACAGGGGGTGGTAAAGGTGGGCAGGGCAGTGCCAATGAGAGAGTGGCACAGGGGGTGGTAAAGGTGGGCAGTGCCAATGAGAGAGTGGCACAGGGGGTGGTAAAGGTGGGCAGTGCCAATGAGAGAGTGGCACAGGGGTGGTAAAGGTGGGCAGTGGTAATGTAGAGAGTGGCACAGGGGTGGTAAAGGTGGGCAGTGCCAATGAGAGAGTGGCACAGGGGTGGTAAAGGTGGGCAGTGCCAATGAGAGAGTGGCACAGGGGTGGTAAAGGTGGGCAGTGCCAATGAGAGAGTGGCACAGGGGGTGGTAAAGGTGGGCAGGGCAGTGCCAATGAGAGAGTGGCACAGGGGGTGGTAAAGGTGGGCAGTGGTAATGTAGAGAGTGGCACAGGGGGTGGTAAAGGTGGGCAGTGGTAATGTAGAGAGTGGCACAGGGGGTGGTAAAGGTGGGCAGTGCCAATGAGAGAGTGGCACAGGGGGTGGTAAAGGTGGGCAGTGGTAATGTAGAGAGTGGCACAGGGGTGGTAAAGGTGGGCAGTGCCAATGAGAGAGTGGCACAGGGGTGGTAAAGGTGGGCACAGCACAGGGGGCGATAAAGGTGAATGTGGGCAGATAGCAGCATAAAGTCACAGCACAGAGCTCTCAGTCACTTACACACACACACACACACACACACACACACACACACACACACACACACAGCACAGAGCTCTCAGTCGCTTAGACCAACCAGCCTCAGCTGCTTAAGCCAATGCCTGCCAAACTCACTCCCAGGGTACGGATACACACACACACACACACACACACACACACACACACTCACACACGCATACCAGCATACCACAGCACACAGCACACACACGCACACATCCACACACACACACACACACACACACACACACACACACACACACACACACACACACACACACGCTAAACACTATCCTAGGCTACAGATGCACAAGCACCCACACACACACACACACACACACACACACACACACACACACACACATTCAGGCACCCTGACACCCAAATTGAATACAGGCAGCAGTCAGTGGCTCGATATCAGTTTGTCAATTGGCAGGCACAGATAGAGGTGCTGAGATGCAATCAATTTCACTTACACTTGCCTTGCTTACTTGTGCAACCTGCGTGTGTGTGTTTGGGCCTTTTGTAATGAGAAAGAATGGCTTGTCAGGCCCAATGATACCCCAAGTAATTGGCCACCATTGCAATGAAAGGCCTGCTGTGAATATATTAACTGCACCAAAAGAAACAAGGAGAGGCTTCTTTTGTTTTGCATCCCCTCCATCTCGCTCACAATAGAATGGAAATAAATAAATAAATAAATAAATAAACAAACAAACAAACAAACAACAGACAACAACAACAAAACAACGGCAGATGAAGCGGTGGATAACAGCAATGGCCAAACCAAAATAGCATGAGGGAGATATAGAGAAAAAACAAAGACAGTAAGGTGTGTGTGTGTGTGTGTGTGTGTGTGTGTGTGTGTGTGTGTGTGTGTGTGTGTGTGTGTGTGTTTCTTTATGTTTTCCTAGGTAAAAGGCTTTCAAAAGTTTTTTATGCTAGCAGTATTTAAAAGTTCTTTTTGTGTTTGGTTTCTCTGACACACGTTTGTGCGTGAGTGAGAGAGAGGTCTAGTGATAAAAAAGGCTACGTTAGAGATTGAATTGGTTATAAGAGATGATGAGACACAGTCAGTGTCTTTCTGTATGTTTTTATCTCAGACAGATGTGGAATCTGTTTATATTATTGTATTCTTTGACAACACTATTTCACTGAGTCATGCCAGTAATGCTCCTTTGAGAGAGAGAGAGAGACAGAGAGAGAGAGAGAGACAGAGAGAGAGAGAGAGAGAGAGAGAGAGAGAGAGAGAGAGAGAGAGAGCATTGGTGGCATGTTTGGAAATGTGACTATCTTAATTAGCCTTCAGTTTTCCTCTGGCATTTGTGTGTGTGTGTGTGTGTGTGTGTGTGTGTGTGTGTGTGTGTGTGTGTGTGTGTGTGTGTGTGTGTGTGTGTGTGTGTGTGTGTGTGTGTGTGTGGCAAGAGATAGTGAGTATCTGTGAGGGATTATTAAATACTTCCTGTTGGGAGAATCACACTATTCATGCATGTGACATATGCTTTTGCCACGCACACACACACACACACACACACTCTCTCTCTCTCTCTCTCTCTCTCTCTCTCTCTCTCTCTCTCTCTCTCTCTCTCTCTCTCACACACACACATACACACACACACACACACACACACACACACACACACACACAGAGGCACACTCACACGCATATATAAACACACACACACACACACACACACACACACACACACACACACACACACACACACACACACACACAATAGGGGTCAGACACATTTGCCAGTGGACTGTATTTGTTCATTGGAGTGAAGCTGGCTTAATGAGCTCTAACAACCCCATGCAGACACACGCACACACACACACACACATAGTTGAAGATATCCATGTGTATGTGTATGTGGGTTTGTGCGTGTGTATGTGTCTGCGCAACATGGCGGCAGAGGCAAACGTGTGTAATTTTGATGTGGAAGTGTGTGTGTGTGTGTGTGTGTGTTTGTGTGTGTGTGTGTGTGTGTGTGTGTGTGTGTGTGTGTGTGTGTGTGTGTGTGTGTGTGTGTGTGTGTGTATGTGTCTGCATGAGGTGTCAGTGGCTACAGTATTGATGATATTGAACGGTGGCAGCTACACCTCTGACCTCATGTTTACACTACTCAGCTCATCTCTGATCAATAACAAGCCCCTTGCTAGCCCACTTAGACACACACACACACACACACACACACACACACACACACACACACACACACACACACACACACCTGCAGACAAACGAATAGCAATGCACAGAAGAAGCATTAGTGTGTGTGTGTGTGTGTGTGTGTGTGTGTGAGAGAGAGAGAGAGAGAGAGAGAGAGAGAGAGAGAGAGAGAGAGAGAGAGAGAGAGAGAGAGAGAGAGAGAGAGGAGGGGGGATTGAATGAAACTGTCTGTAATTGAATTGAACTAAACTGTTTTCAAATAGGCATTAAACAGAAGAGAAGGAAAGGGAGGAGGAAGAGAAGGATTGGGAGGAGAGGAAGCGCAAGGTGAGTGCAAGGATGATAGGGGGAAGAAGAGGTGGAGAGGAAGAAGAGGTGGAGAGGAAGGAGAGAAGGATGGGGAGAGGAGGAAAGTGAGGTAGAAAGGAGGAAGAGAAAAATGAGGAGTAGAGGAACAAATGGAAAGAGTCAGAAAGATAAAAAAGCTGGATGAAGGAGGAGAAGAGAGGAGGAATGAATTGAGAGGGCGAGAGAGAGAGAAAGAGAG
>JAODXP020000361.1:15000-18119 GCA_027497455.2 Sardinella longiceps | reverse complement strand
GTGGTGGAAAAGATGTTCCCTTGTTTATGTAGCCTTCAGAATCACCTGCCATACGTTAACATTAACAAAAACAGAATTAGTATTTAAACATTGTATACTGTATACATATTCAAAACATTGAGGTATACAAAATGATGTGGTTTATTGACATTTTTAACAATGGTTTTCGGCAAAAGTAAAGACTAGAATCAGAATCAGAACATGAACAGCCTATATAAATACAAAGCTGTACAATGTTTACTGAACTTTTTAAATCATATAATTCCTTCATTTGTAAACAAAGTAACAACAGAATGTGCAGGCAGAAAAATAAGTTATGCATTTAGCAATTGTCTATTTACAGGTTAATACACAGTATGGTTCAGACTCGGTGTTCCTTGTCCCAAACAGGTTCTTCTTTTATAAACGTCACACAAGATATTTACTGTTTATTAATATTATTGTTTAAAATCAGGGCTTGTATTTGTCCTCATACCATATCTATTGATGAACCATTGACCATATGGTCTAATTAAATATGAAGTCCAGCATGTAATAGTCAAAATGAGTGAATCTGTGCCTTGCAATTCTGTAACTTTCTCTTCCTTCTGTTTAAAATAAGCTGAAGTTCATATAGCCTTCGTTATGGCAATGAGTAACAAACAGAGACCTGATTGGCTGAGTGGTAAACAATCCCAACCAATCATCACATTGCATCAGGAGCATAGAGGGGTGGTGTAATTTGACTAGCTGTTTTTCAGAACTGTAAATATCCACAACCTTCTTATCTTCCGCCAGAAAGTAGCAAGTTATGTTTTTACTAGTGTTTGTGTGTCTGTTTGTGTGCAAAATAAAGTAACTCAAAAAGTTCTGCTCAGATTTTGATGACAATTTCAAACAACATTAGGTCAAGGAATACAATAAAAATAGGAATAAAAATATGTTGGTGGTGGTCCAAAAGCACCATTGAGAATTTGTATTGCATCAGTGATCATACTGCCTTGGCAGAGATCTGGGCTTGCTAGTTCTTGGCTTGCTAGTTTTTCAAGAGTCACAGACTATACTTTGAACATCACCACTCTGCTAGTGTGCAGGTGTATTGTTGGGTTGCTGTGTTGTGGTGCTACTCAAGTCACAAACTGAGCCTTTAACTCTGTTGTTGTTGTCGTTGTTGTTGTGCTAGTGTTGTGGTGATACTCAAGTCACAAACTGAGCCTTTAACTCTGTTGTTGTTGTTGTGTTGTTGTTGTTGTGCTAGTGTTGTGGAGCTACTCGAGGCCTAGCTTAGCAGACAGCTCCATTAGCCTCATGAAGGGGGTGTAGACCCTGGAGGGGCCGGCTCTGGGGGCAATGGG
Source organism: Sardinella longiceps (assembly GCA_027497455.2). Taxonomy (NCBI): domain Eukaryota; kingdom Metazoa; phylum Chordata; class Actinopteri; order Clupeiformes; family Clupeidae; genus Sardinella; species Sardinella longiceps. Next base: position 16,785 of record JAODXP020000361.1, on the reverse strand, counting down.
GCTGTAAGAAGGGGAGGGGAGGTCCTCGGGGGGGTTGTCCCCAAATCCAGGGGAGGTCGGCGGGGAGGACGTCTGGATGGACGAGTCCGAGCAAGTCGAGTCGGTGGATGAATCGACGCTGTCGCTGCCGTTGTCTGTGTGGTCTCTGAGGTTGGAGTGGGAGGGGGAGGGAGGGAACGGGGAGTTCTGGAGCTGCTGGCTGTACTGGCCGGGGGAGTAGCGGAGGAGGGTGTTGCTAAGGCGACTGGCGGGGATGGAGGGGCTGGTCCGAGCGGGCCGGGGGAGAGTGACGGACATGGAGCTGGAGCTGTGGTTGGGCTGGTAGTGGTAGGATGGCAGCGGCTGGGGCTGAGGCTGGGGCTGGGGCTGAGGCTGGGGCTGGGGCTGGGGCTGGGGCTCATACTGGGGAGGGGCTGGAGGGTCCGACCTAAAGGACAGACACACAATACAGGTATGGACAAGGACAAAGCCATGGCAGCCATCTTGAAATGGTCCCAAAAGAGATGACCATAGCAGCCATCTTGAAATGGTCCCACTAGAGATGACCATAGCAGCCATCTTGAAAATGGTCCCTATAGCCTATACCCTTCATAAATTTACCTCAAAAGTAAGCAAGCAAAAAAAACCTCATAGACTATCATGATATCATGGATACCCAACACCCAATAGTGAACTAAACAAAAATACAATTCTGCTGTATATTCTCACATGTCCATGACCGTTCTGGATGGATATATAGTCTACTGAACTAAAACACATATAACTGTGAAGTGAATGAAATATAAAACAAGTCTTGTGTTTACTGTAGCCTACCGTCACCATGGCTACAATGGAATCCCTGGCACAGCTCCCTACATGAGGGTTCTCTGAGCTCACCTGTGCACAGGTAGATCACAGCCCACGCCGAAGTCTCTGGTGGAGGGTCTGTCTTTATCAGACGCGCTCTGTACAGACATAAAATACTTCAGCTTGTCTTCTAGCTCATTATTCTAGACGGGGGAAACAGAAAGAAGGACAGAAAGAGACAGAGAGAAAGAGAGAGTGACAGAGGGAGATGGAGAGAGAGAGAGAAAAAGAGAGAGAGAAAGACAGACAAAGAGAGAGAGAGAGAGGCAAAGCGGAATCACTCAGAGTGCAGGCATGCAGGAGTCGCTCCAGCACACTCCATCTGAGCTAAACTGAGCACACCAACCACAGGAGCACCGCACACACACACACACACACACACACACATACACACACACACACACACACACAAACACACACACGCGCACGCACGCACACACACACACACACACACACACACACACACACACACACACACACACACACACACACTCTATCTGAGATGAGCTCTACACACCAGCCGCAGAGCAGAACTACAGAGGCACCACTGCAGTAGCTGAACCACAGAGAAAAGACACTACACACCATCACCAAATATGCATGCACACACACACACACACACACACACACACACACACTCACACACACTGAAACACACAAACACACACACAGACACACACACACGCACATACACACACACACACACTGAGGTAGCATGTGCTGTAACACTGTACTAAAGTCCTCCATTATAAGACATCCATAGCCACACCATTAATGTGTCATTACCAATGTCCATAATAACAACCACCATACCACCCTGATGTGGTTACAGCTGCATGTGGCATGAATATGTGGGTTGATGTGTGTGCGCACATGTATGTGTGTGTGTGTGTGTGATGTGTGTGTGTGTGTGTGTGTGTGTGTGTATGAATTGCCAAT
>JAODXP020000361.1:0-10000 GCA_027497455.2 Sardinella longiceps | reverse complement strand
CCCCGGTTGGCTACAAGCCCTGTGGTGATGTCACTAAGGCGGGACTTCCCCTTTCATCCAGTTCAGAGGCTTTTTAACTGCAGTCAGCGTGTCAATGTTTATCCTTAAAACACTACTTTATGAGGGAGGGGGAGAGAGAGAGAGAGAGAGAGTGAGAGGAAGAGAGACAGAGAGAGATGAAAAAAATAAAAGAAGGGAACAGGATAGGAAGGAGAGGAAGAGGAAAGAGAGCAAGAGAGAGAGAGAGAGAGAGAGAGAGAGAGAGTTTACAAAAAGAGTTATGCTCTCATGCTACTTGATGGGTGGTGGACGGTTGTTCTTTGCATGGGAACCCAGCCCTAAATATTGTGTGTAAACTCTGTGATAGACTCACCCAGCCCCAAACACTGTGTGTGTGTGTGTCTGTGTGTGTGTGTGTGTGTGTGTGTGTGTGTGTGTGTGTGTGTGTGTGTGTGTGTGTGTGTGTGTGTGTGTGATTGTGTGTGTGTGGGTGTGTGTGTGATTGTGTGTGTGTGCATGTGTGTGTGAGTGTGTGTGTGTGTGTGTGTGTGCGTGCGTGCGTGCGTGTGTGTGTGTGTGTGTGTGTGTGTGTGTGTGTATGTACTTCATGACAGATGAACCCGTCTGAACTCCTTATCTGCACATATCGCCAGCCTTCAGGAACTCCCAGAACAGCAGAATAACAAAAACACACTCCCAATCTCCCTCTCTCTCTACCCAATCTCTCTCTCTCTCTCCCAATCTCTCTCTCTCTCTCTCTCTCTCCCTCTCCCTCATCCCCCTTCTCCCTCTCTCTCTCTCTCTCTCCTTCTCCCTCTCTCTCTCTCTCTCTCTCTCTCTCTCTCCTCTCTCTCTCTCTCTCTCTCCAAATCTCCCTCTCCCTCTCTCTCTCTCTCTCTCTCTCTCTCTCTCTCTCTCTCTCTCTCTCTCTCTCTCTCTCTCTCTCTCTCTCTCTCTCTCTCTCTCTCCCCGGGCCCTGATGCACAGCAGCACAGCACTGCTCTCTTCTGATATCTCTACTAGTCATGTCACACTACTGTAACAAGAGGCCAACAAGCATTTCTCACTGTAGTCGAGACAGAGAGGTGTAGAGTGTATGCACATACACACACAACAACACACTCTGTTTAGGGCTAGGCATGAGTTTGGAGTTTACACATACACACAGGGGTTGAAGTGGGGGGGGGGACGCAGGGGTACGCAGTACCGGCCCCTCAGATAAATGAATAATATCATCCTATTCTTCTTCTATACATTTTTCTTTGTTTGTGCCGACACAAAATATGAGAGTTCCCCCTCCTGCCAAATCTCACTTAAAAACCACTGACTACACAGTATTTCGACCGGGCAGTATAGCACACTGCAGTTAGAGAGCGGCTACAGTGTGGTCTGGTGTCTGTCTGTGTGTGAGATTACATGTAACAAGATGTTTTTGCATGTCTGTAAGTATCTATGTATACAGTATGTATATATGTGTGTGTGTGTGTGTGTGTGTGTGTGTGTGTGTGTGTGTGTGTGTGTGTGTGTGTGTGTGTGTGTGTGTGTGTGTTACCTGTAGTTTGAGTGCCCGGTTCTCCTCCTCTGCCGCTGCTAACAGACGTTCCTTCTCCCTCAGTCTCTCATCTGCTCTCTCACGAGAACCCCTCACACTCCGCAACGAGCCCACACGCTCGTTACAGCTCTCCAGCAGGCTTTTCTGCACACACACACACACACACACACACACACACACACACACACACACACACACACACACACACACACACACAGAGAGAGAGAGAGAGAGAGAGAGAGAGAGAGTTGATGAACTATTGCAATATTATAGTATTGTCACGTCAACCTGAAAAGCGCACTGAAAGAGCATCACATTCACATTCACTCATTCACTCATTCATTCAGTCACCCAGTCTCCACTCCGAACCTATAGGGGTCAACCAATGCGTTAAAACCCAAGACACCCAGAACCCAAATTTCCTGTTGCATGAAGACCTGCAAAGAAACAAATGTTTGTCAGACAAAGGAAAATCAAACCAGCTCAAACCATCAAACCAAACACAGGAGAACTCTCAGCTCTGGGTCAAACCCTGAAGACGCAACTGGTAGGCAAACAGAGACTTTGTGATATATGAACTGTGTCTAAAATGTAAAGTTTAAAAAAAGCTCATTTTATATGCTTTGATGTTAAAATATATGTGAACTTACATGCTTTGAAACATTTGATTATCTGAAACAGTGGTGCTTGAAGTGTTGCTGTGCATTCATGAAGTTATATTGTAAATGTATAGTTTGTTAATTCTAAAAAACTATTAAGTATATTTTGATGCGAATTTGATTTGCTTTAGTTGCATTAAGTGTTTGAATTCATGATTTCATTTTGATTTATTTGCAGTAAAAGCTGTGATTTGAATTATGTTGTTTAAAGAAGATTTAAAATGGTTTAAAATGATTTAGTTTAAAAAATGATTTGATTTATAATAATGGAATGTATTTTGTTTGTTTGTTTATCTTTAAGGTTATCAACCTAATCCCACAACTATTCTAATTCTACACTATCTAAATCCAACAACTGTCATATCTACTAATCCAACCTGCTATTTAATTCTACAACTACTACTGCTACCTCATATCAACTTGTATGTTGCCATATTGCCAACCATCTTGCCAACCATCTTGCCTTGTAAAATAAAAAGAAGAAAGGATTTGAGTTGTCCCGTGCGTCCTTCAGAATTGTGACAGGCTTTTTTTCAAGTTTGGGCAAAAGAGCTGAGTGTAAAACCTACATAACTTGACAGTTGATAACCAGCGTGGCAGTGAAGACGTGGATTAAAGGCCTGAAGTCCATTAAGCTGTCGACGCAGAAGAAGAAAGCTGACTGGCAACAATGGCAAAGGAAGCCACTGGAAAGACTGTGAAGCAGCTGAAGCAGGAAAGGACCATCGCCAAAAGCACCTTTACCAAGCATGCCAACTTCCTGAGCAGAGCCGTGGGTAACCTGACCAAGAGTGAACTACAAGAGGAGTTCAAAAAGCTCATCTCTAATGCGAGGAGTGTCGGTGAGACGAACGATGACTACATGACTGGCCTGCTGGCAGACATTGATGATGAGGGTGGAGAAGCCAAACTGGAGATGCAGCAGCAAGCAGATCTGGAGAAGACCATAGAAGACTGTGACGCAAGACTGGAAGAAGTCAGAGACATCGTTCAGTCCAACGTCTGGTCTAGATATGGAGACGATGAGCTAAAATCTGCAATTAAAGAAGCCGAGGCAGCCTGTGAAGGAGTCCGAGCTATTGTAGTTTCTGCTGTGAACAAGGACGGCTATGAGCTGCAATTAGATAGTGCAAAGAAGCTTGTCCAGGCCGCAATTGCAAGCTTCACAGAGTGGGAGATGTGGGTTCCAGCAGCACAAAAAGCAAGTCTAGAGGGCCGAATGAGGGGTCTGAGAACACTCAACAACCACCTAGATGCCCGAAGAGCCGAATTTGTCACAGCACAACGAGTTGCAGATGAGGAGAGAAGAGAAAGAGTTCCTGAGAGGCCCGCACAGCAAGCTCCGCAGCCCGTTCAGCAACCAGTCCTGAAAATCAAGCCCACCAGCTTACCAAAGTTTGATGGTTTTAAGAGAAATTACCATCGCTGGAAGAAAGACTGGGAGAGTTTGCAGAGGCAGGGTGAGCCAACCGGCTCAGTCGAAGCAAAAAAGATCCAGCTCCTAGACAGCATCGATGAGAAAATTAGCAGAGACCTGCGATTGTCTACCTACAACACAGCTGAAGACATGTTCAGAGTGCTTCAGATCAGATATGGAAACAAGACTACAATTGCCCTGGAGATTATCGAGGACCTGGAGAGAATTCCCGCCTTGAAGTCAAACCAGCCAAGGAAAACAATTGACTTGATCCAATCTGTCGAAAAAGCCTTGAATGATCTCACAGAGCTTGGGAACACTGGAGCCATCAAGAATCCTCTGGTCATCAAATCCATAGAAAGTAAGCTGCCAGACAACATGAAGAAAGACTGGCTTGTGTTCATGGTCAACCCAGCGAATGCCGTCACACCAGACAATCACTTTGACAGCCTTCTCAGATTCCTGAAAACCCAAGAAGAAATTCTAGAGAAGCTAGAGCAACTTGGAGTAAGTGAGAAGCCTGAAAAGAGACCTGTTTTCACTGAAAAGAAGTATGCATTCACCCGAACAACAAGAAAAGAGGGATGTGTTGTCTGTGGAGACGAAAAGCACAGAGAGAAGATTTTCTTTTGCAAAAAGTTCAAAGAACTGAAGCCCAGCGAAAAGCTGAATGCTGTGGAAAAACTGGGAGCATGTAAGAGGTGCCTAGTATGTCATGAAGATGATGGCGAATGTAAAGATACTTACCTTTGTAGGAACCGGGACTGTCGAAGAGGGAGTTCTGCAGACCACCATTTCTTTCTCTGCCGGAGAGGAGACTCTAAGAGGAGCGAGATAGACAGAGCACAGAGACCAAGCGTGAGTAGGCACAAGCTTACAGAAGAGCAGGAGAGATTTGTGTCTGAACTGTCCCCAGAGATGGCGGAAAAGTTTAAGAGGGCTTTTACCAACACTGCTGCAAAAACACTCTGTACTGACAAGCCTGGAGTGATGAAGTCAAGTGCACTACAAGAGCTACCAGTCATTCTAATGCTGCTAGAGGTAACTGCCAATGCAGGAGAGAAGATTGGAACACTCATAGACCTGGCATCAGACACTAACTACATCACCCACAGAGCTGCCAGAAGACTGAATTTGCGCAGTGAAAACATCACTCTAGTCGTCCATGGCGTCGGAGGAATGGCGATGAAGGTCAAGACCAAGAGGTACCAACTGAGAGTGAGGGTCAAGACACCCACAGGTACAGAAAAAGCTCATGAGCTAGTCTGCTATGGCCTGGATGAAATTGCCAGAGTGAACAGAGCAATCAGACCTGAGCAACTCCAGAAACTGTTCCCAGAAACCAGCCTGGAAGACCTGCATAGGCCAGATCGCATTGAACTGCTCATCAGTCACCGCGAAGGAAGACTTGCTCCGCAAAGAGTGAAGGTGATTGGCGACCTTGTCCTATGGGAGGGCCCATTAGGAAAAACTGTTGGCGGAGCACATCCAGACCTCTTCGAGGACGTGGATATGACAGCGCACACATCTGAAGCACACTTCGCTCGATCCATGAGGACCACCGCAGTGAAATATCAAGAGCTCACTGAAGCAAAAGAGTTCAAAGCTGAAACCAAAAGCACTGTTGCCGACAGAGAGTTTCTTGACTGGTGGAAATGGGACAGTATTGGAGCAGCATGTGAACCGAAGTGTGGAGGATGCAGATGTGGTAACTGTCAGCCCGGTGGAAAAGAAATGACACTCAGCGAAGAAAGAGAACTGGAAATCATCAGGAAAGGACTCACCTATGTCAAAGCTGATGCTCACAGCAGTGAACCACATTGGGATACGAAATATCCATGGATTCAGGATCCAATTTCTCTTCCTAACAACAAGAGTGCAGTAGAGGCCACTTTTCTGAGAACAGAAAAGCAACTCAAGAAAGAGCCAGAGTGGAGGGTCGCGTATGGTGCTCAAGTCCATGAGATGGTGGAAAGAAGAGCAGCCACAAAGCTCACCAAAGAGACCATTGCCAACTGGAAGGGGCCAGTGTGGTACGTCAGCCACTTGGTGGCGCCAAACCCACATTCAGTCACCACGCCTGTGCGTTTGGTATGGAACAGCAGCCAAAAGTTCAAGGGGCTCAGCATGAACGATCTTTTGCTGAAAGGGCCTGACGTCCTCAACCCAATCCGGGCAGTGCTACTCCGGTTCAGAAGAGGTGTGTATGCCGCACTCGGTGACATCAAGAAGATGTATAACTCTGTTTGGCTAGAGGAACTCGAAATGCATCTCCATAGATTTCTGTGGAGAGACAGCGAAGATGGAGAGATCGAAGAGTACGCCATCACCAGAGTCAACATCGGTGATCGACCAGCAGGGTGCATTGCACAGTTGGCCATGAGGGAAACAGCAAGCCTACCCATGTTTACTCACCTGGAAGAAGAACGAAGGATCCTAGAAGAGGACTCTTATGTCGATGATCTCCTGACCTCCCATAATGACCTGAAAAAGCTGGACCAGAACACCAAAAGAGTTGAGGAAATCCTGAAGGCAGGCGGGTTCTTCCTCAAGCCTTGGGTCCGGTCGGGCCAAAGTGGGAGGCAGGAGCATGTGCCAGGAAACACCTCAGCATCATCAGACAGAGTGCTCATTCTTCCAAACCAAATGAGGGAAGGAGACAACAAAGCCCTAGGAGTCGGCTATCTGGTAGAGAGTGACAAACTGTACCCAATGACCTCAATCAACTTCTCAAAGAGGAGGAAGAAAATGAGAGTGGGACAGAATCTCCTGAGAGAAGAGGTGAGAGGGAAAACTCCAAACCCGCTGACTAGAAGACAACTGCTAAGCCAAGTAGCTAGTCTGTATGACCCAGTAGGTCTCGTCACACCTTCAAAGCAAAAAGGTGCCATTCTAGTCAGAAGAGCATTCCAAGAGGCTGGAAACGGTGCTACCCGAGACACTTGGGACATGCCATTGTCTGAAAAGCTGAGGGAAGAGGCTATTCAGTTGTTTGAGGAGTACATATGTCTGAGCCAAATCACATTCCATAGGAGCCTCACGCCACCCAACTGGATCAGAAAACCTTGGGGCATAACATTCTCTGATGGAAGTGACCAGAGTTATGGAGCCGTGGTGTACCTCAGATGGGAGACGATGCAAGGCATTGAAGTCAGACTGGTTGAGTCCAAAGCAAAGCTCACACCACTCGATCAGAAGGGAGAACCAGTCAAAGCTGAAATCTGTGGTGCTGTCTACGCAGTTCGCCTCAGGAAGTACATCGAAAAGCACAGTCGGATGGACATTGAAAAATGGCTCCACCTGCTGGACAGTCAAACTGTGTTAGGAGCAATCCAAAGAGACAGCTACGGATATCAGACTTTCTTCGCCAACAGAGTTGGAGAAATCCAGAAATCTTCATCCGTGAATGACTGGTGGTGGATTCCCGGAGACTTCAATGTGGCAGACATCATAACAAGAGGCGCAGCTCCAGAAGACCTCCAGGAGAATTCTGTGTGGCAGACAGGACCGGAGTTCTTAAAACAACCTGTAGAGCAGTGGCCGAAAAAGTCAGCCAAAGAAGTTGCAGCCCATGCCAAAGAAGGCATAGACAGACTCCAAAGGAAATCCTTCTCAGCAGCACTGACCAGGTCACAGGTCAAAAAGGACAATGTGCCAAGCTCACCGGTCATCCTCAAAGAGGAGGAAGACCATGATGCACTGCAAAGCAGTCCAGAGGGAGAAGAATCAAAGATTCAAGCCCAAAGACCACCATCTGGTTTCACAGTGAAAAAACTCATTGATGAGAGAAAGTTCAGCAGCTTAACAAAGTTGATCAGAGTCATTGCCTGGGTATGGAGAGCTGTGATGAAGTGGAAAATGCTGCTAAAAAAGAACTCAGCTAGAGCCTCAAGTAAGCTAAAGTGGGAGGAAAAGACTTCAACAGAATTAAAGTCCGAATCCAAACATCCTGTACTTACCGTCAGTGAGTGTGAAGATGCACAAAGAGATCTCTTCCTCGCAGCTCAAGAAAAAGCAGTCTTTCAAGACACCACTCTCAATAGACTTGCTGTGTTCAGGGATGCAGAGACTGGACTCTTGGTCTGTGGGGGAAGATATCAGATCTTTAATGATGAGAAAGCCACTGTACCAATCTTACCTTATGATGCGTGGATGTCCACTCTTCTAGCCCAAGAAGCCCACAATGCAAATCATGAAGAGATTGCAGGAACACTCCTTCGGATGAGGAAGAAAGCCTGGGTGGTGAAAGGCCGAAAATTGGCCCAGAAGATTGTTGACAGGTGTGTGACATGCAGAAAAGCCAGAGCCAAAAAATGTCAGCAGATCATGAGTGACCTTCCGCCTGAGCGAATAACACCAGCCAATCCATTCGAATACACCACAGTGGATCTGTTTGGACCTTATGAAGTGAAGGATGAGGTAAAGAAAAAGTGAAACTGAAAGTCTGGGGAATTGTCTTTTGCTGTATGGCGTCTAGAGCTCTGCACACAGATGTTGTCAGTGACCAGTCATCAGAGGGTTTCCTGCTGGCCTACAAGAGATTCACAGCACTGAGAGGGCATCCGAAGAAAATGTGGTCAGATCCTGGAAAAAACTTTGTGGGAGCCAGACCTGCCCTCAAAGAACTCTACCTGTTCTTGGATCAGCTGGAAAAGTCAGATGTTGAAAATGAAGCCTCTAACCATGGAACAGAGTGGAATTGGAAATTTCACCCAGCTGATTCCCCTCATAGGAATGGAGCCGCAGAAGCAGCTGTTCGTACAGTGAAACGCGCTCTACATAACCTGGGAGGTAATGGATGCTTTACATGGAGTGAGTTCCAAACCTTTCTTTACATGGCCACTAACCTTGCTAATGAAAGACCCATAGATGCCAGGACTCAAAGCCGGGAGGACTGTGTAGACTACATCAGCCCAAATTCCCTCCTGCTTGGAAGAACTGGACCCAGAGGAGACCTGGGAAGCTTTGACTTTGAAGGCTACTCCTACAAAAGACTAAGAGCCATCCAAACTGAGGTTGACCGGTTCTGGAGGAAGTGGAGTCAATTAGCAGGGCCAAATCTGTTCATCAGAACTAAGTGGCACACAACACACAGGAACGTCGCTGTTGGAGATGTCGTCTGGCTGGCTGACCAGAACGCCTTGAGGGGTCAGTATAAGCTCGCCAGAGTCATCAGCGCCAACACTGACAACAAGGGCATCGTCAGGGATGTGCATGTCCGAACTTTCCCCAGCTATCCAGTTCCGATAAAGAAACCTGATCAAAGAGAGAAGGTAAAGAAATTCATAACCAAAATCCCAGCTACAGTTCTTCATAGGGATGTCAGACGAGTCATCGTTTTACTACCTGTGGAAGAACAAAATCAAAATCAAGAATGAACGCCGTAATCACCTGGTGTGACCTCCTTGGGTTCAAGAACCAGGAGGTCAAGTGGGAGGTGTCACGTCAACCTGAAAAGCGCACTGAAAGAGCATCACATTCACATTCACTCATTCACTCATTCATTCAGTCACCCAGTCTCCACTCCGAACCTATAGGGGTCAACCAATGCGTTAAAACCCAAGACACCCAGAACCCAAATTTCCTGTTGCATGAAGACCTGCAAAGAAACAAATGTTTGTCAGACAAAGGAAAATCAAACCAGCTCAAACCATCAAACCAAACACAGGAGAACTCTCAGCTCTGGGTCAAACCCTGAAGACGCAACTGGTAGGCAAACAGAGACTTTGTGATATATGAACTGTGTCTAAAATGTAAAGTTTAAAAAAAGCTCATTTTATATGCTTTGATGTTAAAATATATGTGAACTTACATGCTTTGAAACATTTGATTATCTGAAACAGTGGTGCTTGAAGTGTTGCTGTGCATTCATGAAGTTATATTGTAAATGTATAGTTTGTTAATTCTAAAAAACTATTAAGTATATTTTGATGCGAATTTGATTTGCTTTAGTTGCATTAAGTGTTTGAATTCATGATTTCATTTTGATTTATTTGCAGTAAAAGCTGTGATTTGAATTATGTTGTTTAAAGAAGATTTAAAATGGTTTAAAATGATTTAGTTTAAAAAATGATTTGATTTATAATAATGGAATGTATTTTGTTTGTTTGTTTATCTTTAAGGTTATCAACCTAATCCCACAACTATTCTAATTCTACACTATCTAAATCCAACAACTGTCATATCTACTAATCCAACCTGCTATTTAATTCTACAACTACTACTGCTACCTCATATCAACTTGTATGTTGCCATATTGCCAACCATCTTGCCAACCATCTTGCCTTGTAAAATAAAAAGAAGAAAGGATTTGAGTTGTCCCGTGCGTCCTTCAGAATTGTGACAGGCTTTTTTCAAGTTTGGGCAAAAGAG
>JAODXP020000360.1:0-18239 GCA_027497455.2 Sardinella longiceps | reverse complement strand
TAGTTACGTATTGCTGGATCTCATTTATGTGAATAATATGAGATGGGTAAGCAATATTGTGTCATACCTACAAATTCACACATTTTAAACTGGGATGAAAGAGAGCTAATACTTATCTAAGTACTAGTATGAGATTTGATAGTATGTCATAGGCTAGTAGTGAGACAAAAGGTTTTCTGCTGACCAACTATTACACACTCATTAAATTAAAGTAAAATTACCAACATTGGGGGGGGGGGGGGATGCCATATTTTACTCATTTAAGTACATTTACCAACATTGAGGAAAAAAAGCTGTATTCTACTCATATAATGCCTAACAGTGGATGTGCTGGAAGGGGTTTTGGACAGGGCCGGACTGGGATTAAAAAAAAAAAAAAAAAAAAACGGCCCGGACACATTGTTGGCCATAGCAGCCCACCATGATTTTATTCAATAATAAAGAAGTCAAACATAAAAATAACACATGGTTCTGTTTTGAAAGACATTCTCCTGTTCAGTTGGAGAAGTATTTTCATATGATAGATCCACAAGACTGCATTCTTAAAAGCATTGATTAGAACACTGGTGAAACTTTTTTACCTAACAAACATCACAGGTGTCCTATTATCAAGAATTAATAGACAGCCAATTATAAAACAGTATTTCATTCCACTGGGAGATATTTGTCAGTGTCACACTTGTCTAACTATTTCATTCATTAACCAACATGATCTTGACCACTGACACTAGGACCTTCAGTAGGTTAATCAGTGCAGAAGACATTATACAGTTTCTGTTCCAGACAAATGGGCCCTTCAGGAACATGGCTACCATGTTAATAGCCTGACATTTATGGGTTCAAATCCCAATTGCCACTGTTATTCTTGTGGGTGACTAGCAGGAAAGCAATGTGGACTGAAGACTTTGTTATACTAGCGCTATACTACACTGGCACCCAAGGACTTACCTGAACAGGAAACTTTCCACCACCCTGGAGGAGCCAGTGGTAGCATCAGAGATCCCCATTCTCAAGGTTGCTGGTTCAATCCCAGCTCTGCCTGCTGACAAAGGACCTGTGGAGGACCTCCATGTACTACACAATGATGAATCCCAGGGGGAAAGGAGCAGAAGATAGAGCTTGAAAGAGAAAGAAATGGGGGGTCTTACTTGACCTCCTGAAGTAATACAGGGTAGATGCAGGGGATGAAGTTTTTTAGGTGGTCAAACTCTGCAACTTCTTGCCTGCCATAATTTGCACTGATGCGCTCTCTCTCACACACACACACACACACACACACACTTAGTCCTTCTCAGGCTTTGAACCCATATCCTCAGCAATCAACTGAAAGTTTTAATGTCTGCTACTGGGAAACAGAGCTATGAACAGGACAGTCCTATTATGTCCAAATAAAAGTGCTTACCTTAGCTTATAACCACATAAAGGCAGTTCAAGTAAAAAAAATAAAGTGCTTACATTATGCTCCAAAACTGTCACAGAAGAACATAAGTTACATACAGTTATGTTATGGATGAACAGAACAGTTACAAAATTCAAGTAAAAGGAAAAAAAATACTTTTGTTATGGCTTTAGTGTATTCACAATATGTACTGGCTTTTTTCCATTACAACATTTTTCAATTTACTTCTTCTTTTCTGTATAGTTTAAAGGTAAAATGTGTAATGTTTTGTTCAATATCAAAATCTGCTTTACCTGTTGACAAGCTTGTCCTTTCTCATTAATATTAAGCACCACTATTAATTCTATGTGTCCGTATTGGCTTGAAATTTCGAATTTGCACGCACATTAACTGGGGTAGACTCTCCATGTATTGCTGCCATCTTGGAATGTGGAAGCTGAAAACTGTCATATCGTTTGCTTTGGCTATAGACTGGCAATAGACCGACATCCACATGCAGGCTACCGTAGCTGTAATTCTAAATGCGTTGCCCTTAATTTTTCTCGAAGGCTACACATTGGGGCTTTAATTAAACTTTTTCTTGCAAAAATAATGTTTTCTATAAATAAAAATAAAGGGCAATAACAAAACAAGGAAAGCTTGTTAATGGGGAAAGAGTGTTGCGACACAGTTGAGGCAATTGGAGGGGGAGGGGAGGGCCCTCTAGATGTTCAAGGTAACTAGAGGGAAAGAGACCATCATTGAATGAGGTTGGTGGAGGAAATGTCGCTGGCCTGTGGACAGACTGAATGAACTGCATCATACTCATCTGCTCAGTCTTCGCATGTCAAAATCAAGGCGACGCCTTTCGATATCAAGCCAGTCCCTTTCTACTTCCCTTCTCCCATTCCAGTTGATCCCTCTCATATTGTCTTTAGGCCAAATCTTGCATAGATTGATGCTGGAAGATTCGGTCCAGTCCCTTCTCCACAGCTTCCATAACCTAGGTTTTTTTTCCCCTTCCGTTTACGACTCTGTCAAAAATAATGAATAGACAGATCAACAGACACATTATTGTAAACACATTAAATACTTTTTTCCAGTCAATCGTGAAACATTTTGACAGGCACACACAGATATTTATGGCAGAGGGACATGTTAAAAAATTATTAATAAGTATAAAACAAAAACAGTAAGTAAATTTGTGTTCGGTCTAGAGCAAGATCAGGGAACAGTTCTGCACATTTTCCACGAGTGCAACCCACATGAAACAAAATGTTTGAATGAAACACACAGTTTTTGTGGGGACAAAAGCTTATACTTACTTGTTGCATTCCTCTGACGACCATCATGCCCATGACTGCATTTTTCCATGTAGCTTATATGGGGACCGCCTTCCATTCCGACATCCTTCCATTCCGACATCAACCATCCCAACATTTTTCGTACCGCCATTCCGACATACCGCCATTCCGACAGCATAATGAAGCACGTCCCTATTTGGGGGCATTATCTTTTATTGGTTTATTTAAGCGAAGGGAAAAGTGCGGCCGCTCTGAGATAAGTGCCCCTCCCCTCTGCTCTCTTGAGCTGTGGCCGCTGTCACCCTAAGGTTGCCACAATTTTTACCTACATGCTTTGGGCATTCTCCCTCACTGTGTCTTGATTACTGTGCTCAATTCTGGAAGGGTGTCTTAATGTTTGTTGTGGGTTTGTCGTGGATATAGTCTATATAGGCTATTCTCTGTCATAGGTTATTTTCAGCGGCGCATGAATAGCCCTGCATCCCGTTATAATACAGTTACATAGCCTACGGAGGTTTTGGGCTGGGGATGTATGCTTAAATGCCGAGTCTACTGATGAAAAATTAAAGTCGTGGACAAGCCTGTCACTCACGTCCTAGTTTAGGCCTAGCCTACTACATCTTTTGATGACATGAATATTAAATATGTCTTCTTCATTTGTTTATGACAGTTAATACAGGCTATATAAAACAACCTGCGGAGTTTCGCACCATGCCTGTTATTCTCTCTCTTGGCAGCGTTATGCAGAGAGCAGATTTAGATAGCCTCCGTTGAGATTGGATGAATATCCTATTTTCTTTTTGCAAACCCATGTGTCAATTCAAGGCAACTAGATTACAAAGTAGCTAGTAGTAACCAGCAAACGTTTCTTTCCGTGGGCAAAGCAATGTTCCCAGTTTGCGTGGTATGGGCTGTTACTCTGTTTTGCCCATCCCATTGAGACCCATTATCGATGGAATTTCCATGATCTTTCTAAATATAGGATATTACATAAATTTTTTAAAAGGAGAACCATTCGTGGTGCTTTTTATTCTTTTATTTTAGCGCAAAGCGGTTTCACAGTGCCATATGGTCAACTAATTGACTGGTCATAATAGCAAAATGTTATCTTTGGATGTATTTGCTGACTCATATTGTTGTTAACAAACCACCATGCTAGTGGTCAGCAAGTAGAGCTTTATGTCCAATAACGGACTATCCAAAGCAAAAGATGGAGACGTCTTTTGCGCAAAATCTCTCATATAGGCTACTTGACTTTTGCTTTTCGTTATATCTATAGCCCAGACTACCACGATCAGACTGGATATCCATAAACTTTGATTTGGGGGATAATAGTTGTATTAAACTTTTGGGACTTTGTTTGTTTTTGTGTTGATTTACTCTGTTTAAAAGCGGCTGCTTTCTCCTGCGCGGAGGCCATCCGACGTTTGTTTATCCCTAGCTTACAACTTCTCCAAGTTTACTTGTTGTTTCAAGTATATTTTTTTCGTTAAGTTATTAACGAAACAGAACATAGACCGATGGTATTTTGTGATTGATGTGTTATTCACTGCTTAAACCAGCGCACTTTACTGCAGCAGTCTTTTATAGCGGCCGTGATTTGCGGAGCCTATTTTTTTTTTTAGCTCCCTAGTAGGCCTACTATAAGGGTGATTTTTTTTTCATTATGAAAGTAGCCAACACCAAAGGTCACCGAGAAGAGAGAGAGAAAGGGAGAGAAAAAAAAACACTTGTCCATTTAACTGCGTTATGAGTCCAGTTGTGCACTCACTCCTTGTGTTGCTCTCACACATGCATGAAACCGGCACTAAAGACAATGAAGGACTATCGTGTAAGAACTATAACAATGACTTTACTATTTGAGACGTTTTAATCTTTATTTTGTATCCATTTGAATAGGCCCTATGCTAGAAATTCAGAGTTTTTTTTGGCTCTCAATAATGACCCAGCCAGGACCTTTTTTAATAGATAAGGCAAGGCTCCCTCATGTCGGAATGGCGATATGTTGAAAAATAGCAAACATGCCGCCACTCCGACTAAGAAAAAAAAATGTCGGAGTGCAGGGACGTTTGCTATAAATGAAAATACCGCCACTCCGGCAATTAGACGTCAATGTCGGAGTGGCGGTATGTCGGAATGGCGGCATGTAACCAGCTTATATACCTTAACAAGTGGCACGACCATCAATTATTAAAAGTCTTTACTGAATGTCACATACAATAGCACACTATCCCATCTGCTGTGTCATTCCCATTCCCCCTCAATGACACCTGGAAGTTAGATTAAGCCTCTGAGCCTTGGGTTATTACTGCTGTTGGGTGCACCCCACCCCTGCCCACTCACCTAATCCACCATCCAACCATCCCATGTAGCCCATTCCCTACCGCACTTCTGCACTTGCACAAATATAGCCTGACACCAGAAATAAAATTCACTGCATTTCACAACAGTAATGATAAGCCATTAACGTTATGCTCACCCCCTCATATACACACAGACAACTTGTCCAACTTATGAATACTATAACATAACAAAATATTGTACAATACTATTTCATAAATACTCTAACTTTACCCTCCAGTCAGACTAGCTACAAATCCAAGCGACTCAAGTCGCTGAAGAGGCATGACTCAGGACTGTGATTCGTTGGTAGCAGGTTGCTAACTTAGGTACTTGGTAGAAAATCGTACATCAACACACAGGTATTTTTTGTGTATGAAACTAATATTTTCCGATGTCGTTAGTAACACTGATACCTCGATTTCCAAAATATGAAATCATAAATCCCTAACTTTTTAGTTTGTGGCCAAGTTTGAGATCGTTGTCGTTAGCGCCGCCATCTTGTAAGCGGGAGACCGTTTCGTTCAGAGTACCTCGGCTTCACTCGCATTGGCTGTCGCCGAGTCGCATCGCTCCTCATTTGCATATAATAGCCTTGAAGTCTATTCTGGGCCCGCCCACCGGGCGACTTATCGCTGGTCGCTTGCTTTCATTGACAATGAATGGAAACCGGTCGCGTAGCTCTAGTCGCAAGTCTGACTGGGGTTAGCTTACCCTCCGATTCAAACTCATCTTCTGAACAATTATCCACCAGGATTTGTAATCGGTCAGCACCCTAAAAAAAGAATTCCTTAACGTTAGCGTTGCACCAGAAACAGCTAGTGCCTGTCAGGGAAATGCAGCATAGTGATTATATAATTAGCTTGTTCTTACCCAATGCGGCATCCAACTCGTCGAAATATGGGGACTTCAAGGGCTCCGAGCCAGTCCGTTGATTGTTTTTCAGACAATCCTTTGAGGTAGTCTACATGCTCCGTTAACTTTGTCCAATCCCCAAAATCTTCGGCTATTTTGGGCATTTCAAGATCACTTCCTTGTATATCCCCTCTCATGGTTATGTACCATTGGTTGCAACATATTTTGATAGCATCTCTGCCCCCATACAGAAATTAACACCAGGGTTTCCTTCTTTGGAGCAATTTCTGGTCCTACTGGTCCTGCCGTGCCTAATTTTTGGTGTCGACGGCATGTTTGCCAAAATATGGAGTAGGAAATGGACACAGTGAGAACACACAGGAAGCAACGTAGCACGTACATTGCGAAAAGGAGTGACGACAGGGCGTAAAGAGATCATCTCCACCCAAGCCAAATAACGGAGATTTCCTGTCCCGTGCAAATTGAACATTGAACAGAGGTCATGACAGGAATTACATTACATCCCCTTGTAAAACTAATCCTGTCCGAATAGTGCTTTAGTGTTCTCAATTTCCAGGTTTATGAGCCTCTAAATGCTGGCAAATAGACTATTAGCCAAGACCGGTGTTGCCAACTCCACTGAGCGATAAGTCGCCGGGAGTCGCTGAATGACATAATCAACAGACGTAATGACGTAATTGCATAATTTAACCAGAGACGTACTGTACAGATGGTAAGAGCATACTATAGTTGGGGGACGGACCATTGGTCCAACATCCCATTAGTCCGAAAATGAACCATTGAATAGAGATCCCATTAGTCAGACATACCATTAGTCTGAAAAAAAAACAGGCCCATTGGTTCAAAGTCCCATTAGTCCGACCATACACAGTAGAGATGGATGGATGACTTGTAATGAAAGACGCAAAATTCGTGGAACAGAGGAGACGTCTTTTTGCAGCATGATGTGTCTAAAAACAGGTGGAAATGTGCTGGCCTGTTGTAACAATCAAGGGGTTCTTTTGAATGACTAAATATGAATGCAATAAACAGATAATTATGAGAATAAAGTACAAGGTAGGCTACAAATCTGAGTGCGTCTCTATAGGCTATGAAATGATGTCCCTTTCTTCGGTTTAACAGTAAAGGAGGACACCAATGAAACAATAACCCAGGTCGCGCACAGCTGCGCTTTATATTCACACACAATTAAATGTCCCAAACAATCCCAGGCGCTGGAATTCCCCCTTTCATTCAGTCCTGAAAATAAACCTAATAGTCCAAACTAAACGAATCCTGTATTTTACTAAACGAGTCCTGTATTTTGCCAGGACCACGCACAAGAGACCTCTGCTAGGTCAAGCAATATGAAAATACAGAAAAACAATACATCTCACCAAATCTGGTGAATGAGTCCACCCAGCAGTCCGCGAAAGAAAATACGTTTTCTCAGTATGTTTTTAGTTTCAAACTCAGTAAACATATCCAAACACTGGTTGCCGCAGCACTGAGTACAGGGTCATCCCTATGTTCCCCAGGTCCTATGTTCCCCGCTGCTTCCATGCAGCCACACGGCAAGGCGCAGGTTGTTGCTGCTCCGTGCCCACACTTTGTTTGTGATGAGGGAAGGAGAGGGGGTGCCGCGAACTGAAGTTCTTTGCACAGAGGCGCAGTGCGGAGCCCAGTGCTGCTAGCAAAGTGCAGACGTAAATCGGAGAAGTTTAGGCAGTTCACACTCGATCAGAGTATGTGTCACTGCCATAGTAGTTCGAGTAGTGTTCCGATCGTGGGAGATGAAGGAGATCAACCTTGGGCAATCGGAAATAGCAGTTGTGACTTGTTTCAGTGCCCAGCTAGCTCACAGTTCCGGGTCAGGTAAGAATTTGCGAGCCGGGTGTTGATCACAGAGTTATCGCTGTCACAGCCTGTAATAGCATATATTTACCTTGTTACAACAATGTCTATTTTAGTACCAAAAGCCCCCTGTTACTGTTGTTTTTGTGGTCTTATCAAAGGAAGACATTTTCACAATGTTTGATGTGCTAATACACCGAAAAATACGCACATCCAAGGCACTATTGTTGTCCAACAAAACGCTCATTTTCTCCCTTTTTTGGTCAAAAACGGGACATTTTGGAGAAAGTAGCTTATGTTTGCCTGCTGATTTCTAAGAAATGGAAAGGGGTAGAAACAAACTTTTTTTTCTGGTAAAAGAAGAGAGTCTGCTCTTCTGGTAGTTTCATTGTTTATGTAGTCGTAACACAATATTCTGTGGCTCTTTAAAAAACAGTCAAAATTCTCCAAAACCTCTGGCAGTATGTAACTCTCTATTCTGAAAACGGCTGGCAGTCAATGAGTTAAGTATTGTATCAGTAGCTGCTTGAGAAGACAGTGGCAATCAGCCTAATGACAATTGTATGTTTGCACACACAGCAAAAGCACACACACAGGGATTAAGTAAAGCATTGACAGTCCTTAATGTCTTCACTGCTGGAAAAAAAGGCTGCTGCAGAAGTGCGCTGGTTTAAACAGTGAATAACACAATTACAAAATACCAGCCATCTATTCGGCACTAATTTCCAAGTTTCACCACATTATAAGAGTAGCCTAAATCAGCACAAAAACAAACAACCATGTCCCAAAAGTTGAATGCACTAATTTCTCAAAAATCAAAATATATGGATATCATGTCTGATCACGGTAGCCTAGGCTATAGATTGGCTACCAAACGAAAAGGACAAGTCAAGTATGAGAGATTTTGAGCAAAAGACGTCTCCAGATTGGCCTTGGAGTTGCGCGTAATTGGACATAAACTTTACCACTATAGCTTGCTTGCGTACCACTATAGTATGGTTGGTTAGAACATTACAGAACAAATAAATAAAATATAATAGACTATTCATTCAACTATCCAATCTCAAGCAGGCTATCCAAATCTACTTTCTGCATAATGCAGGCAACAGACAGATGGTGCGAAACTCCGCAGGTTGTATAGGCTACCTACGAAATGTGCACTCGCAAGCATATCCCATGCAATTTCCGTGGTCATATACAAGGCGGGGAACATAGGACCCTTTTCTTCCAGGACAAACTCTGTGTGATCGATTTTGTTTAATTACCAATTATGAGTTTTAAAACATAACGGAATTCACACGTCATGCCAGTCTAACAAAAACAATGACAGGCGGAGTTTTTAGGAAATAGACCGCAGTCTGGATTTATTCAATGGTTTAAATAAAAGCATCAGCAGAGACGTGGGGTAGGGGTGCGTGCGTGGCAGTTGCACGGTTAACCCAGGTTCGCATTCCCTAAATTGCTACAATTATCTATCAGCCGTGGATGTGGGTTTTATTGTGCAAATGAACATCAAACTGTTTCAGTCTAAAAACGTTCCTACTACAAAACCCATCACAAATTAGCATTCAAAATGAGGAGGAGACACACACAATATGCCCACACGCATTCACTCACACACAGAGGAGCAA
Source organism: Sardinella longiceps (assembly GCA_027497455.2). NCBI lineage: Eukaryota > Metazoa > Chordata > Actinopteri > Clupeiformes > Clupeidae > Sardinella > Sardinella longiceps. The sequence continues at coordinate 8,877 of JAODXP020000360.1, read as the reverse complement.
GAACAGCTCAACACTGACAAGTAGCGTCAATATTTTGGTCATTAATTACTAGCCTCCTTACAAGCCATCCATGCATCTCTACATGTGTATTGTCGGACTAATGGGATGTCTGAACAATGGGCTTCTTTTTTCGGACTAATGGTATGTCTGACTAATGGGATTTCTCCTCAATGGCTCATTTTCGGTCTAATGGGATGTCGGACTAATGGGATGTCGGACTTATGATACGGAACCCTATAGTTGCGCTGCGCTTTTACCATCTATGATTTAACCCTCTAACTTTACCTGGGCTTGGGGCCGGCAGATGTAAATTGAAACACTGGCGGAGTTAGTGTTTTTTTTTGTAATTTTATTGTTATTATCCAGTCCTTATGAACATCTTAACTTTTAAGACCCCTTCTGCAAAGAAGCCGAACAGCTGTTGGTGTGGAAATGGCTGTAGCCATGTCTTTACACAGGCACATAGATGCTCATTACACACACACACACACACGCAAAGAACACCTTATGAACATTTGTATTTCTTAATGTATTGACTTACCACTACAATTAACTATTCAGAACCCCTCCCTCCAAACACACACACATAGCAAGTTTAAAGAAACAAGTCAAGATCATCATTTTCATCCTCTATGGCAGGTTCAGCAGCAGTTGAGGGAGTAGACTTGAAAGAGTAAGCAGCTGATGTGCCAAAAAGCCGTAAAACGTGCTCAGGTAGCTGGTGTTCATAGAAAGCCTCACCAGACAGCTTCAGGCCATAGCGGAAGTTTGGTTTTGACCACACTCATTTGGCTAAATACTCTTTCCACCTCAGCATTTCAGTGTGGTAGAGACAACACAGACACAGCAGCCATAGCCAGCTCTTTATATGGGTAGACACCAGCTGGATCCTTAAATGCCCATACCTCGCTTCAGAAGCCCAGGGTGTTGTTGACCTCATCCCATTTTCTAAGATGCTAGACAATCCTGTCTCCACAGATGAGAAGCTTCTTAGCTATTTTTTCTTCTTCTAGCATTTTTTTCTACATTAAAGACTGACATGTCACTGCAGTGCTTCAATGTAGTCCGGCAATCTTGCCCGAAGCTCAGTAGTGAAGGAGACAACAAAGGCTACACATCGCTTTTGGGATGTTGTCATCCTCAAGGTGGAGCTCAGCTGCCTTACTCTCAAAAAGGTAACCAAGGTATGGTTTTGGATTGAAGTATCCATCTATTGGCCCTTGGAGCACATCAATATTTGCTAGTGGGTTCAGCATCCTGCTGCTCCGACTTGATCGAGTAGCTTTAGTGAGTCAACCTGCTCACCCTCAAAAGCCTTGATGACCAGCTGAGCCTCTCCCAGGACTGACTTTAATAAAAGTCAGGTAGAGAATATTTTGGGGGTCTCAAAACATGTTATGCAACACCTCAGCCATGTAACAGTGTTTTTTCACTGAGTTTGCTACATCATAAGCAACATAAACGCACAAGAATTGCTCAGGCAACTGTATCTTATGCTATAATTTGTCTGCGCAATAACGTTACTGTGCGTTCAGACCGACACCGATTCAGGCGACATGGGCGACGGAAGTAATTGACTTTGTACGGAGACGGGCGATTTCGGCGACAAAAGTGGCAGGTGACTTGGGCGATAAAATCAAGTTAAACTTCGGTTAACTTTATATAATGAGCTATGATGCGGTTGGGCGATTACCAATCAGAATGTCGATTTACTGGTGAGATGCCAAAATAGAAGCAGGATCTAACATTTGAATGCTAACGTCATGGGCAAATTTGCTTTTTTGGTTTCTGTGCTCAAGCGATGTTTCTTGGGAGTCTTCAGCGACTCTTGGCAATTCATCGCTGGCGGTCTGAACGTACAGTTACAGATGATGAGATCAGGGCTATCTTTACAATCGATCCAGCCGAGATTGAAGAGGAATGTGAACCTGAGGTAAATCCTGAGGACGACTTGTCTGATGACGACGAGCTGACGGAAAATTTTACAGCTCTGGAAGACGAGGCCCTGGAGCCGGCTAGTGAGGAGTTTGACTTAAGGAGACTTCAGGCCAGACCCCAACTTCATCTTCAAGTCTGTGTCGTGGGTTATAGTCTGAGCAAATTAGCCCAAAAAAGGGGGAAGGGGGAAGTAAATATAGCCAAAGCATATTTTGTATTATTTGAAGCAGAATTTTCTGTAGATTAAGAATTTGGAGAATTTGAAAAAATGATAGGGCTTTGAATAGGCCATGGTATAATGATTATTATATAGGTCTGAATAGGGCTATTTTTTCCTTTAATCCTATCAAAATAAAATTTTTATATAATGAAAGTACCCATGGAAAGTAGAATTTTTTGTATTACAAGTTTTCCTGAAAAATAATTTTAATATGCTAATAAGCTATACGTTAGTCAAATTAACCCCAAATGCACCCATATACATGAATAGTGAAGAGATGAAGAGGGTGGGACCTGTCTCAATTCACTTTAAATGACACCCTGTGTGTGTAAGCTTTCAGAAAAGGTATAGCATAAGGGGTAGAATAGCTTTCTCTCAACGCCTCAGCTCCAAATACTTTGGCTATACACCAAAATCACCAATACCCGCTGACCTATAAATGGGTACCAGGGGGAGGAAGGAGGTGGAACCTGTCTAAATTTATGTTTACTGAGATCCTAAAGCCCCCTGCTGTCAAGAAAAGTATTACTTGTCAAGGTTTATTACTTTCTAATATATTCCATAGGCACTTTTGTTCAAGAAATGCCCATATTTTTTAATATTCCACCAAAATAGGCATAAGCTTTAAAATAATAAAGGGGGTAGGATGTGGAAAATATCTTGCAGGTGGAATCCTGGGCATATAAGCTTTCAGAAAATATATAGTTTATGGGGTCTAATATGTTTCCCTTCATGCCACTGGCCTAAATGTCACCAAAAATTGCCAATTTTTCAAATGCCAAATTTCTTAATTTTTGGGATTTATTGTAATGAGTAGGGTGGAGCATACCTCAATGGCAAACATATCATGCTATGTAATATCCTGAAGGTGTTTGCTTTCAGAAAATGTATGGGATGTATGGTGAAATTAGTCCTCCCTTCATGCTTCAGGCCAAAATGTAGTAGTAGTACAAAATCCACCCGAATCCCATTCATTTGGACTAATGGTCCACTCAAAGCTCAATAACTCTTTTCTGGAAAATCTTGGTTCTGCAGGCACCTGATATCCTAAATCTACGTAAAATTGTGGTTCAATTGATACCAAATATGCTTTGGCTATATTTACTTCCACCTTCAACCCTAATTCGCTCAGACTATGAAGAAAGAAAGAGAGATGGAGGACAGAAAACTGAGAGAAGAGAGAGAGAGAGAGAGAGAGAAGAGAGGAACTTGATAACAATGTGCAAAAGTCACTTATGAAGCTGGAGAGAGAGATTGAGCAGCATGAAGGAGAAATTAGAGTGTTGAATGAGAGAACAATAGAACTGGAGAGAAAGATGAGAGAAGAGGAGGATGGGGCGAAGAGGAGAGAGATGGAGAGAGAGATCTCACAGAGAAAGGAAAAGGAGAGAAAAATTAGGAGAGTGAGAGAAAAGAGAGAGAAAGAGAGGAGAGACACAGAGAGGAGATGGAGGAGATGAGAGAGAGCTATGAGAGAGAGGCCAGGGCTGAAGCAGAGAGAAACCTCATGAAGATCATCCTGCCTGAACTACAGAGAAACATCAACATCACCAAGGAGAAGATGGAGGGAGAGTTCAACAGACAGATGGAGGAGAAGAACAGACAGTAGTAGTACAAAATCCACCCGAATCCAATTCATTTGGACTAATGGTCCACTCAAAGCTCAATAACTTTTTTCCGGAAACTCTTGGATCTGCAGGCACCTGATATCCTAAATCTACGTAAAATTGCGGTTTCATTGATACCAAATATGCTTTGGCTATATTTACTTCCACCTTCGACCCTAATTCGCTCAGACTATGAAGAAAGAAAGAGAGACTACTGTTAAGTACAGCGAGCCCAGATTCAGCACTACTGGATAATTTGAGCACGTGCTCAGGTGTACCGTCTTCACTGTCAAAGTATCCTGTAAAGTCCACAACTGGCATTACAAGCTGTACAAGAGTGACAGTTGTTTCACACAATTCAATGTCACCAAACCTCCCTGAGAATGTCTTGCCCATGTTCTTTCTTAAATACAGGTAGATTCTACATAACGTATATCTGATCAAATATGTTGGTAAGGTGTTCCACCACAGAATCAATGAGAGCAACACTAAATCCAGTGTTAGCTGTGATATTTGTGTAGAGGTGTATGTGGTCAAGGGCGTCGACCGGCCCTGTACTGGCCCTCTACTGCACTTGACTTTTCCTTTTCTTTTGGTAATCAATCTATAGCCTAGGCTACCACAATCAGACAGCATATCTATAAACGTTGATTTTGGGGATAAAAGGGCAATAGGGCATTAAACTTTTGGGACTTGGCTCTTTATTTTTGTGTTGATTTACTCTGTTTAAAAGCAGCTGCTTTCTCCAACATAGCAGCCGTCCGACGATTATGGAGATAATTTTGTCTCTAAAATATTTGTAAATGCACAGAGGGTTATCTACAAATAGGTAATGGTTTGCAAATGTGTTCAGATATCCACAAATGCAAATTTCATATTTGTAACTTGTAAGTTTGTCTTCACAAATAATGTTGTATTTGCAAAGATGAAAAAATCTATTTGTAAAAAAAAAAATTACATTTGTAAAACAGGAAATTATATTTGTGAATTGTATTTCTGCATTTGTGGATCCCCAATCACACGTACGGATCCCCAATCACACATACGCATTCACGTTTCCCTATGACGTATTTTTGAGACAAATTTTCCGCGCCGAATCCGCAGAGAGAGATCCACAAATGCCAACTGATTCACAAATACAGAGACATATGGACGCTAGCCATCCTGTAGGTGTCAATGTTGTTCCATTCATTACGGCTCTGAATCATTAGGCAAAATTGTCTGCTTACTTTTGTCGATGATAGGGGATTAAATGATTTTAACTGTAGATTGGGGGAAAATGGCATTGTTATGGACTGCTTGTGATGTGCCTAGCATACGTGAGTGTAGTGACAAAGTATATCGAAAGGCAAAAAAGTTTGTTCATGTTTGGCGAACTATGGTAGTAGGCTACATATTCGACTAGCATGGTAGGTCCTAGCATGCTGCTATGAGCTAACCGCATGCTTTTCCCAGCTAGGACCTACCATGCTAGTCGAATATGTAGGTTACATACTATGCTCGCCAAACAACAAACTATTTTATTTTCATTTTCAATTTAATCACCACTACACTCACTTATGGTAGGCACATGCCACAAATATTCTGTAACAATGACATATTTTTGCATGGTTTAGTGCATGGTTAAACTTTACAGACATCTCCCCTTGACCTGCATACACTGGGAAAAGTCCGGTCTCGGGAGACAACAGCCGACAGGCTGGGTGTCATTGACATTGGGACATGTTAATACTTTTATGATTATACTTGGACACCATAGGCTAATCATCACTTGCAGGACATGTTTGTTGAGTAATAGTGGCTAAGTGATCGCTTAGAGAAGAATTTAAGAAGTAACATGTGGCTAACCGCATTTATGCTTTTCCCAGCTACCATGCTAGTCGATATGTAGCCTACTACCATATGCTCGCCAAACATGAACAAACTTTGTTCTCTTTCGACATACTTTGTCACTACACTCACGTATTCTAGGCACATACCACAAACATCCCATAACAATGCCAGTTTCCCAATCAACAGTTAAAATCATTTAATCCCCTATCATAGGCAAAATTAATCAGACAGTTTTGCCTAATGAATCAGAGCCGTTATGAATGGAACGACACTGCCACCTAGAGGATGCATTTGTGGATCTCTCTGCGGATTCGGCGCGGAAAATTTGTCTCAAAAATACGTCACAGGGAAACGTGAATGCGTATGTGTGATTGGGGATCCACAAATGCAGAAATACAATTCACAAATATAATTTCCTGTTTTACAAATGTAATTTTTTTTTACAAACAGATTTTTTCATATTTGCAAATACAACATTATTTGTGAAGACAAACTTACAAGTTACAAATATGAAATTTGCATTTGTGGATATATGAACACATTTGCAAACCATTACCTATTTGTTGATAACTCGCTGTGCATTTAGAAATATTTTTGAGTCATTTTTAAGCCCATAGACGATTGCTTATCTCCGGATTACAATTTACACAAGGGTACTTGTTGTTTCCAAAATATTTCTTCATTAATTCATTTTTTATTTTTTTTTAATGTGGTAAAAATTTGCACTTTACTGCAGCAGCCTTTTTGTGTGGAGCCTATTTGTTTTTAAACTCCCTGGAATTAAGGGTGATTTTTTTCAATATAAAAAGTAGCCTACGTCGAAGGTCACAGAGACAAAGATACTTTAACTGCATTACAATTCAAGTCGGGCACTCACTCCTTGTGTTCCTGCTCTGACGCACACATGAAACCGGCACTAAAGAGAATTAGGACTATCAACGTTTAAAATAACTAACAATGTACTTTACATTGAGAAGTTTTAATCTTTATTTTTTATCCAGTTGAACAGGCCCTAGGCTACAAATTCAGAGTTTTTTGACTTTCAATAATAATGACAGAGGCCTTTTTTGGCCTCATGGTCCAGCCATGAAAAGGCAAGGCTCCCTCATGTCGTTATGTTGAAAAATAGCAAACATGCCGCCACCCCAACTAAGAAAAAGAAAATGTCGGAGTGCAGGGACATTTGTGATAATTGGAAATACAGCCACTCTGACAATTAGACATCAATGTCGGAGTGGTGATGTGTCAGAAGTATGGCAGTATGTAACCGGGAGAAGATGAAAAGACTGGGGGAGAAAAATCCAATTTGTAATCATTTTAATGACTAGGATGCTTCTCTGAAGTTTATATGTATTGCAGGAAATAAATGCCTATAGATGCTGCTCGATACCACTAAATGGAGATTCATTATATCAAGGAAAAATATACAATTCTACAGATCTTATCAAATAGTATCACAGGGCACTTGAAATGTTTTGGCGGGCTTCACTTTGAGAACCTTTGTTCTAGAATATTATAGCATATTCTACCACATGAGGGACCAACAGTGTGGTGTCTGACACGGTAGAGAAATAACCAGTGACACACAGCTGTTGATGTTTGGTAACATCATGGTTACTTTAATTCTCACAAACAGCTTTGTCAAAGATGGTAGCCATCACAGGCTGCCAATATTTAAAGGAATTTTCATTGATCATTTTAAGCATAGCCCTGTTGAACGAGACTGCTAAATGCACTAGTTACTGGGTGGAACAAAATGATTTGGAACAGCATAGACCAGTGGTCCCCAACTAGCATACCAAGCCTACCAAGCCAAGGGCCAACCCCGCAAACATTAAAAACCACACGTTGAATGGGTGCTAGTTAGAACATCACAAAGTAGTCCTCTTTTAGCCTTCTGCTTTTTTTAATGCACCTCAATAAACTTCATAGTATGATTGCCAGTAGGCCTACTGTATGTTAGGTCTGTAAGCATGGTAATGGAGAATAACTGATAAGTCAGATGGTGCTGTGGGCCACTCATTTGGGTCTTGTGGGCCGGATCTGGCCCACGGGCCGCCATTTGGGGACCAGGGGCATAGACCAAACGCAGAAGCGAACAACAACACTTTACACTGAATCAATGGAAAGTCATTATTTAGAGCTAAAAGTAAGATCTGAGGTACCTTTGACTCAATGTAAAGTGCTTCGCGTTCAGTCTATGCTGTTTAAAATTCTTTCATTCCATGCAAAATGTGTTGCTGTTAGATGGCTCATGCAACAGGGCTATGCTTAAACTTACTCCGGAGCTATCCTTTAATATGCCTCAGATACTTCCAATTACTTTGGCTGCAATAACTATAGCCTAACGATAAAAGTAAAAATACTAACTTGCATTTGCACACTAGCTGAGTGTGCAGTCCATCAGTCAAAGCAAACTCCTCTCTGGTCTATAGTGAAAAATAACAGCTAACTTAAACAATACCCATCTAGTCGTTAATTTAAATTTACGGGAGCTGCTAGTTGCTAACATTCTAACGTGACTACCGGAGACTTCTGCAGCCAATGTAACCGGAAATATCAGAGCCGTATAACATTCTATGTGCAAGAAGCGAATTGAATTAAATGTCAAAGAATCAATATTAAGAGGTGGTATTAAGAGGTATAAACGGCATAACTCTTAGTAACATCCAACAATTGCCAACGGGTCATTAACCCTCACCTTAAGAATTTTCACAGATAAAGAACAACATATCCAGAAAATAATAAAACTAAATATTTACCTACAGTAGCCTATACTGCACTCTACACTGTGCTATCAGACAAAACTAGGATCTAACCTGAGGTGTGTTAAAGAGAACCTATGCAGGATCCGGTGGCGTCATCCAGTAAGCTAACAACCAAACAAAGCAGTTATTTAGCGTTTCTGCCAATAATCCTCCATTTAGAATTGCATAGTCAATGGTGATCGCCGCTAACAAAATGTATCGACAGTTGAATGCGCTGAGAAGTCACAAATCGCGTTGTAATTCAAACAGTAAACTCTGGCTAAGTCACGTGACCTAGCTTGCTTGCTAACCAAAACTTACGATAGCCGGGACGCGCTCACTGATCTTGCATAGGCGGTATCTGCCTCTAGGAGGGTCGGACAATCTCGTGAAGGGGCTCGTTTTACTCCGGAACATGTCATTTATCAAGTCTAGTGAGTTCTAGGCAATTTACATAAAGGTGTAATGAATAGGAAACGTCGAAATTTTACCTAAAAGTTGCATGTGGTGGCTTTAAAATTAACTAACACGG
>JAODXP020000359.1:0-17916 GCA_027497455.2 Sardinella longiceps | reverse complement strand
GCCGCCCATCGACATCCAATGTTAATTTCACAGGCTACTGATAGGTGCTAGGCAAAATTGACGGATTTGCAAGTGCTCGGCAATGCTGTCGGAACCGGTGTGCGGCCGGCTTAAGACTCAATTTAGAGGTCTGCGCAGGACTGATTTTTTATCCCACTCCCGCTCATTCCCACAGGTTTCTGTCCCGCGCCCGGGACAGGAATTTATAATATTTCGATATCACAATGTGCAGCATGCCATCGACGAGAGCCCTTCTAATTGTTTGTGCCCTTTCGTCCAGATGTCGAGAAACTGTAGCTTGCATTGCACTCGATACTTTAGTAGCTGATCTAAAATGTAGCACCACTGTCTGTCCTTTCATGACCAGACATGTATGTCGCTTCAGACATCGTCGCTTTGTGTCCATCACAAACTAACATTTTTAGTAGTGTGTAAACAAGCTGTTCAATAAATCTGTTTGATTTCTGGGAAAAGTGTTTTCAAATTGAGTGAGCGTGTCTTGCAATTAAAGGGTTACAGTCTTGTGTGTGGCTGTGTGTGTGTGTGGCTGTTTGTGTGTGTGTACAGTATGTGTGTGTATAAATGTGTGTTTGGGTGGGCATGAGGGAACGTGTCTGGAGTGCAAAACTGCTGAATGTATAATTTTAACATTCACATGTTTTCAATTCCTGCCAGAGAGGAAGGTGAAACCCTATCTCTCTGTGTGTGTGCGTGTGTGTGTGTGTGTGTGTGTGTGTGTGTGTGTGTGTGTGTGTGTGTTGGTGGGCATGAGGGAACGTGTCTTTGTATAAGCCTGCTAAAGCTAAATGTCCCAGGGTTCAGCTTTGGCAACATTTACTCGTGCCAGCATACAATATCACACAGAGGCCAATACACACACACACACACACACATAGTGGCCAACACAGTAGTAGTAGAACCCTGCATATTGAAACACACACACACACACAATATCACCCAGAGGCAAATACTTACACTAGTAGAACATTGCATATTGAAATACACACACACACACACACACACACACACACACACACACACACACACACACACACACACACACACACAATAGCACTCAGAGTCAAATAATAACTGAAATAGAACATTGCATATTGTGCAACATGGCCATTGCACGGAACAAATGTGCTACTTTAATCATGGTAAATATGACAATCTGCAGATTGCATTGAACAAATGTCCTTATCATCTTTTTAAGCCCTGATCTAAGTGAGGGATAACGGCCGCCAAAGTGTCCCAATATAAGAAAATAATGGATGAGGCGGACGCCAAGAACAGCCCGACCGCGCAGCTTCCACCAAGTGTCCGATATGTCCCATTATAAGGTAATAATGGACGATTTGTAAACGAATGACAAGCGGAGTGCTTGTCCACTTGTGCCAAGTCCATTATTATGTTGGGACACTTTGATGGCCGTCATCCTGCTTATCACCCTGTTGCAACTAAAACATACAGACGGTAAGCAAGTCTTTAAAACATAAAAGAAACATGTGGCTCCCTTTTGAAAGAATTTAAAGGGGAATTCCGGTCAAATTTGAACAAGATCTCTATTGCTCAAGCTACTTGATATTAGGCAATACTGAAGATGCAAGACATTTTGGTCCTTGAACAGAGAATAAGCCCTGACAGTTAACCCAATGGGGCAAGTTTTCAAAACTGTGTTTACAGGATTTAAACATGCTCTAAATATGACCCCAAAAGTTATGCAACATCATCAGACACATTACAACACAGAACTGTATTGTGTATGGCTACAAATCGCTAGAAAAGTGGTTAAAACTGTGCTTATGCAAGCAGCCCAATATTGTTTGTTTACAAAACGGTTTTGTAAACACTGCATAAAAACACAATTTTAACCACTTTGTTAGACATTTGTAGTCATAAACACTACAAAGGTGTGTTGTAATGTGTCTGATGATGTTACATAGCTTTTAGGGTGATATCGGGAGCATGTTTAGATGCTGAAAAACACTTTTGAACTTGCCCCATTGGGTTAACTGGCTTATTCTCTATTCAAGGGAACCTATATGGTTGGACCAAAATGTCTTGCGTCTTCATTATTGGATATTCTCAAGTAGCTTGAGCAAAGAGCTCTTGTTGAAATTTGACCGGAATTCCCTTTAACCTGTTGGGGTAATATTTTCATATGAAAGAAGTTCCATAAGGCTGCATTACAAAGAACATTGATATGGAACGCTTGTGAAACTTCCACTGGGTGATAAAGCTCCTTATCGTCTAGCCAACCCCTGTTTCACAGCTCCTTATCTCTGCATCCACACTAAATCCTCACTCATTCAAAGCATAGACACGCCCCCACCACACCTATCAGCCCCCCTAGGTCTATAAATAGGTGAGTCCTGCACCTTAGAAGCCACATAGGAGAACAACCTCCACATTCCAGAACTCACACTGATCTGCTCTCTGCTTCAACCTTCTGGTCTGTTTGTTTCGCGGCTCTCGGGAAGGTGAGTGGAGATCTGCAGCCAAGTTGTGGTAGCCTGGGAGTTCCCATGCTCCTTTGCACGCTTATTTCATTTCACTCTGCAAAGCAGCATGGTGACCATGGCCGATTTTCTCGCCGGATACGGCCATCGATTGCATTTTACGTCACGTGGTGACTCTGGTATTGACACTATGATAGACATTCGTATAATAATAATAAAAAAAATGGCCCAATAAACGGCTCGGGACAATCGTAAATGATGCTTCTGCTACGAGAGATGCAATAGGTAGGTCTCCAGACTAAATACACTTGTGATTTTTAGTTTGGCATTCGACAGGCTAAAGTTGTGGAATAACTAACTCTTGTTTAAATATGTGTCCATGGCAGATGGTGTTTTTGTTTGTTTTTCCAAGCCTAGATCAAAGGAAAGAAAGGATGATGCAGAAGTGGTAGGAGAGTAAATTTATGTAAATATCTTGATTTTGCTAAAAAATGACTTTGGCAATTATGATATGGGCTTTTTCATGATCGATGCCGATACCAGTATATGGAAGTGAGGGTCAGCCGATGGCCGATTCATGCTACCGATTTTTTGGACTGATTTTTAGAGCCGATAATTGCAAGTGGTCAGCAAATGGTCTGCTGTATTTATTTTAATAGCTGCATAAATAGTTGCATAAGAATAAACTCAAGCAATGTTAAACCATACTTTTGAACAACTGCTCTGGCTCCAAGACTGTCTGCAATGACTGAGTGTCTGGTGTGGGAGGGGCAGCGCTCACACTAGTAGCAGGCTACGCTACAGCTGAAATGTGCTCAATGTTGTTTTAATATAATCAGTGTTGGGCAAGTTACTGCAAAACTGTAATGTGTCATTTATTACTTGTTACTAATCCCTTACATTACAATATTAGTGTTTTGAAATTGTAAGGTGTTACATTACTGTTGCATTACATTTAAGTTACTCTTCAGGCCCACCGGTAGCCTATGACCTTCACTAATTCATTATCAATGTTGAAAATGACAAGTGGAGACTGTAACGTTCTACATTAATTCCGACACAACGGACATTTTACCCTGCTGACCTCTTTAAATTAAAGTTAAAAATGCATTGTAACTTGAGTTACTGACAATTGTACTGAGTAAAATATTACAATTTTTTTTCTGTAATGCCTCACATTACCAAGTTACCACAAGAAGCAATGCATTACAGTAATTAGTTACTTTTGTAAGTCATACTCCTAACACTGAATATAATCGTCGAGATAAACTTGAATATCGGTCAGATACATCGGTCATTCTCTATTTCATACTCTATACCAGCTAGAAGTTCTCAAAGTGGTGTTGCAATGTTCATCCAGGGGTGCCGACAAACAATAACCCACTTTAAAAAAAACCTGCTGCATAAGAGAATATATTTTGCACTTTTTGGTATCATGTTTGTCCAAAGTTTGTACTCCTACAGAGTAAAATAGACATTTTATTGTGTTGATTTTTTGTTATACGGTAGCTCATAATGTCTGCATTTTTAGTAGCCTAGAACTGTAGACACACTCTAGCTGGTGCCAAATTTAATTTGCTCAGCGAGTGGGTCTAGGCACCAGCCACAGCTCAGAGTCCACTAAATGAATTGGAAGGTGCCCAAGAAGCCAGAGTTATCGTACAGGAATCTAGTTGGTCTTGTTTCCTTCATTAGAGTGAGAACAAGATCACAACAACACTGACTCTGAATGTTTGACACACGGATTTGAAAGAGGTAAGAACATCAACTTTTTAAAATAAAGGGGTTAAAGTTATTTTTTACTGAAATATTGTTTTGCTTTGATGATTTCAGGCACATACTGTGCTTTCTAAACTATGCAGGCAAATGGTTGCAGTTGAATGAAGATCATTTTGATGCATCTGTCTGATTAGATAAGAGGTCAATAGCTTTGCTCATGATGATCCAGTATTGATTCAAGTGATTCAAATGATTATCTTTCGAATGGATTATACTCTATCTCTTGTTCATGGCTAAAGTAAGTAAGCATGTTTGTTTTTGCCTTCAACAGTGCCTTCCAGGCGGCACTGCCCTCAAGGCACTACTCCCCCTAAATTAGGGTTAGGATGAAGGTTGAAGAGTTTAGCTTTAGGGTAAGGGTTAAGATAGTGCCTTTTAGTCTGTGCTGAAAACACCATTGAGCATGTTATGTTATTCAAAGGTTTTATTTGCGTACGGATTCCAACCGTGTCTAACCATGTATATGTTGTCTGTTAAGGTTAGACGATTAATTAAATAATGTGTTGATTCAGTAAAAATATTAATGAAAGTATTAATTAAATTATTATCATTATTAATATATGAATATCTTGGACTATACAGATTGCCATCTATGTGCTAAACGCAACAACAAATGAAAACATTTGAAGCATTTGAAAGTATATTTTTCTACTTTTATAGTTCATATATAGTAGACTAAACCATCTCTTTGGTTTGAAGTTGAACATGGGACTATAAGGAACACTTGATAGAACTGGTAGAACCTGCTGAACTCATTGGGAAATGCACTTCCTGGTAGGACAACTCAGTGTTGCATAAATTTGTGAATTACACAGTTGAACAAGAGAATTAAAACGGAATAAATTCACAGATTTGTGCTGTGTGAGTAATGACGTTGACATAATAATGCATTATTATGGAATGAGACCTCAATGGCGTCTGAGCTATTACTGGGCTGTTTACGTAGCTTATCACAACGTTACATCTGGACAGGGAGCAGGGGCGATTCTAGGTTCTGAACTTTAGGGGGGCTCAGCCCCAGAGTTGATAGAGGCTCCTGGTTTGAACATCATGCTTTCCAATGCTTAGATTTACGCATTTTTAATCATAACAACCAGCTACGAAATCGATCCAACCACAAGCACTGACATGCAGCCCCCGTAATGTTGTCACTTCATAAGACCTAAATTAATGTTTGTAAAAACTTGTATGCAGAGGTGCCATCACATGTTTTAAAGTAGTGTTGGCAAATTTTCATGGTGATTAGCCTAAAATGTGTTAGACGTAGGCCTACAGTAGGCTCATTATAAATGCTGGTCATACTGGTGGAGGAGAAATTGGGTTTTTCATGGATATCATATTGCTAATGTCACAGAACTACCCAGCAGTTGTGAATCAAAGATGGTATATTTATTTGTTAATGAAGGGTAGACTTACTGGGGGTCTTTGGGGTACTCCCCCAGAAAATTTTGGATTAGTTAGAAGTTTTTTCCTGCATTTTGGTACATTTTAACAGGTTATTATAGCCTATATAGGCTATATTTTTTAAATTATCCTATTACTTTAGCACATCATGTGAGATTTGTAGTTTGATGTTGCATAAAAGTAGTATTGCCGTGGCAATACTGGCAATACTGAGGATGACAGCCCTGCTTGAATGATATGTTCAGCTTCATGGTAATAGTAAGTAAGGATAATACAAGGCCCACTGTATGAGAAAAGATTGTTTATTTTGGAGTGTTAATGCTCTGGTGAAATGTGAATGATAAGGGAAAACTTCACTCTAGGAGCATTAGATTCTTTGCTACTGTAATTGTCATTGGCTCTCTGTAAATCAAACATAGGCTTCATTCTTGAAATGGAATTATAGAAAATCCATCCAGCATATCAGTTCACTATCCATGCCTTAGATTCTTGAGCAAGGTAGGCTCTTTGCCTTTCAGGCTAATTATCATACTTTTAAGCTGTAGTTTCAGTTATTACCTGTGCCACCTATAGGCCTATGACTTCCAATAGCTTTAGAATCAAAAGAAATAATAATAATAAAGTTGAGAGCATGTATTTTAATATTTTATTCTTAGTTTATTGCACAAAGAAGAATGAAGGTGCATCATATTCCTTTCTATCAGGGGTAGTCCTAACCTCTATGATGTCCTGGGTCAACAGGCACCTTATCTGTCACCCCTCCTATTGCACAGGCATGGCCCTTGGTAATAGAATATTTGGGTAATAGAAAATGTATCTGTTGAAATTGTAGGTCTATTATAAAGTCCAGTATTGTTTTTTGTTTTGTTTTGTTTTGTTTTATTTCTTGAGCTCTTGGTTACTAGATGGAACCCAGCAGCCAATTAAGCCACCAGATAAAGATAGTTCCCTGTAAAAATATGGGCGATCTTTAAACTGAAATTGAACCCTGTATTGTCACAGCAAGTACATCACAAGTGGTACCAGTGAATTTGTCTGGTTGTCTAGTTTAATTCCATTGTACGACCAAATTAACTCCATTGTAGGATCAGATATACCCATACCAAAGCTTCCAAAAGACAATGAAGCAAACCTGTGTCACTCACGATTAATTTTTTTGGCGCTCGCGTGCGCAAAAAAAAAAAAAAAAAAACGGTCCGTGATTTTTAGGGGGCTAAGCTCAATATGGCCTAAAATCGCCACTGACAGGGAGTTTTTTAAAACGCTTGTTAGTTGCTTGTCACGCTGATTAGTTTTAGCAGTTTTACCTGGGGGTCTATCACTGGTCTCCAGACTATACATTCATGTTATAGTCTGGCGTGTCAGGCTACATTTTTGGTGGATGGATGCTTGAATCTATTGATGAATATTTGTGTTGCAGGTTATTACAGTAAGTATGGCGACCACACTGCATCTCATAGGTGGAAAAGGAGGCGGTTCCTTTGATTTCACTGGCAGAGACAATGGCGCCACCCTCAGGAAGATTGGGGTGGCAGTGGGTGGCTGGCAGATCAAAGCAGTTCGGGTGGAACTGACCGATGGGCGCGTGGAGACCTTTGGAAACGCTGACACTTTCAAAGAGTATACATTCAAACTTGGCGAGCACATCACCAAGATGTCTCTGTGGGGCAACGGTGCCGGGACACGGCTGGGTGCCATCAGGTTCTGGACGAGTTCCGGAGGGGAGTTCTTCGCTCAAATGACCGACTGGGGGCTGAAGACAGAGTACTCTATCGATGTGGGGTCTGGAGTTTGCCTGGGAGTGGTGGGCAGAGCTGGCTCAGACATCGACTGTATGGGATTTCTCTTCATCAACGCCATCAAGTCGTCTGTGCTAACCGACATGACCTATCCTAGTCTGGCCATGTATAAACCTCAGGTGAGCAGGGCAGTTTCAAGGTACTTAGGGGGCCCCAACAAACAGGACATTTGGGCCCTTCAACCCCCATAAATAGCCTACCTACATGAACAGGTCCAAAAGGAGTATATAAACGATATATACATGTATTGTACTATATACATTCATTAATTCTCCGTATGACATGAATAATTTGATATATTGTGTTTTTATTTCTGTCTTTGCTGGTTGTTTACTGTAGGTCCAGAAGGAGTATATAAAATCAGTGTCTTATAACAACGAGACGACTGCGGACCAAGAGCACACCTGTGAGTACAGCAGGTCTGTGACCAAGTCCACCACCTGGAGTACCACCACTAAGATTGAGTCCACGGTTAGCATGACCGTCTCAGCAGGGATCCCGGATCTGGTGCAGGTGTCTGGGGGCTTTAGCTTGACCGTGGGAGCAGAGCAGACCTCTTCAACGTCCAAAAAAGAGACCATAACAGAATCAGATTCGGTCAAAGTGACGGTCCCAGCAGGAAAGAAAGTGTCCATTGAGGTGTCAGTGGGAAGGGCAGTCATCGACCTTGAATACTCAGCCACGGTGAAAATCACATGCAAGAATGGTAGTGAGCTGGTCTTCCCCTCCACTGGCCAGTACAATGGTGTAGCTTACACTGCAGTGGATGTGAAAACCACACAGTCTAAATGAATGTCTATTACATAAGATAAATCAACATCTTACTGTGTACGGGTTAAATATTGCTTGCATAACATTGGTTTGATTATACTACAAGGTCATGTGAATGACTGTCACAGATAAATAAATCACTGTATTGATTTTCTAATTGTGTTTATTCATTTGTAACCAAGACTCCAAGTCATTTGGTTGGTGAAAGACATGTTGGTGACATGTGAAGTCTCAGTAGACAATGTAATTCCAGGGAAATTACAAGTACATGAAAGTGCAAATTGCAGCTATGCAATTTGTGGCAAACAACTGCAATATAGGCTAATATTGATAGCCAAGCAGGATAACCAGGCTTCCCATGCGTCCTGGAAAACCTGGAGATTTTAGAGATGGATTTTCCAGTCATGAAAAACACTTGGAAATTTATTGAGATGTACCGGAATAAAAATCTATATGGAGAATGATAATTTCATGTAGCCGCAAATTCAGATAATAATTCTTGGTGCTTATTCTGTACAGTGAACTGACACACACACACACACACACACACACACACACACACACACACACACACACATATATATATATATATATATATATATATATATATATATATATATATATATATATATATATAATTGAATATGAATTGCATTTGTATTGTTTAATGTCACAGTTATCTGAGAAGTCACTGAGAGTGGCTGCTTCTTCAGTCTGTGGTGTGGAGTGGAAAGAGGAAGTCTTATTTGTACCAAATAAAAAAAAGGCCCACACTGAGGAAGGCAAAAGGCATACTGTGTATATACAAAGCGGGGCCCTACTTTGTTTTTTTTTCATGTTGTATAATAAGTAATAAGCACATCTAAAAAAGATATACGAGATACTAAGTGAAACCTGCTCCTACTACACAATTTCCAGAAGTCTTAATCATAACCATCAAATGGTGGAGGGATGGTGCAGAGATATATGAGTCTGTTCTGACACCCAAACCAAAACCTAATGCATAGATAGAGATCACACTAAAGAAATACATGTACATTAAAATTACAATTCCAAACAAACAAAACCTAATTCTCAAGGCCATACCTACATGGAATCATCTTGTAATCGCCTTAATGGTGAGTTAGTTTAACTATTCCATAAGACTATTATTTTGCCCACATATTGCATTACATGTTTTAAATGAGACATGCAAATGCAACAAGACACCTAGCCTGACATAGCCCGACCATAATACTGCTGTTCATCCGTATTCATGGTCTGGAGGTTCTTTAACCTGACACGATTATACTGTGGGGGGGAGGGCATTCACTTCTGGTTTGAAACGATTGGACAGCTCGTCTAATCAGCTTCGCTTATTGGCCGGTAGACTCTCTACCGATGTAAACACGCCCCAGAGGACAGTGCCCAGACCATGATACGTATGAACATTCGTATTATGGGCGGGCTATGTCAGGCTACAAGACACCTCCCTTCAATGGTGTTTTCAGAATTTACTGCATCAAGTTCTTTATGGTACTCTGAAGCTTCCTCAATACTGTATCTACCCTTCTCAACTGCTAGGTTTCCTTCCAGTTTATTCTCATATCATCTCATATTCACTGTAGAGGAGAATTGTGTATAACCTTGAGATATTTGCAATGGCCTTACTCTGACCACGTAGCTACCATGCTAGTTCCATAAGCAGTGTCTTAGCCTAACTCCACAAAGTCCACTTGAAACGTTGTTTAAAAATAAAAAGATCTCCGGTTTATTTTCCTTGTTTCAGAAGTTACAAAAAGTGAAATAAGATGACTAATACACTTGTTCTAAGTTACTTAGCTTAGCATAAGTAGCCCGGCAGGCAGGTAAGAAAACCGTATGCTTCCACAGCTCTCAAGCTCCAAATCAATTAATCAAGTTCAAAACTTAACGTACAGTTGTAGCTGGCGTAAACCTGCTCATAAAGCGGCAGTACCTAATTTTACCAAGGTAGCATAACTTACATTGCACATGAATTCTAGTAACATTTTAACTATCAAATTAACCTGTAAATGAATTATTTATCTTTTTCACTAACCATTTTAATCACATTAATTATGAAACACTATGAATTGTACTTTGGCCTCTACATTCACGTCTGTATTCGTTTCCATGAACTGTGTAATGCAGTGGTTCTCAAACTTTTTCTGTCATTCCCCACTTTGGAAGGCAGAGAATTTTCACGCCCCACCTGGAACGCTCAATTTGCGCACAATATACCATGAGGAATACTTTGCGAGTAGCCTACAGGATTTTTGTCAATGTTAGAATTTTCATGTTACTAATTCAAAGCCAAATTTCTTTTGAACCCCTAATCAGCAACTGAGCAAATAACACCATTGGAAAGCTCAATTTACTGTCATATGTGCATATCTGACAAATAGCAGTTAATTCGGGGGGCATGGTGTGACCGTTGGTCGATCGCAAAGAGATGTTTCGCGCCCCACCTGTCATGTGTCTGCACCCCACTAGTGGGGCCCGCCCCACAGTTTGAGAAACACTGGTGTAATGCAAATAAAAAAGGAACATCATGTGACGTGTTTCCTAACCAGCTGTTGGCATATACATATTTTGCATCACATGTTAAAGAGACATGCAGCATACAAATGCAACAAGACACTTCCCCTCACTATGGTGCTTCTTTACTGCATCAAGTTCTTTATGGTACACTGTAAGCTTCCTCATTGCTAAATTTCCATCCAGTTTATTCATATATGCACATATACACATTTCATATATTATGCATTTAAACACAAATTCAGGTTAAGAATATTCACATCTTTATGCGTTTCCATCAACTGTGTAATGCAAATAAAAAAAGATCAAGTGACGTGTTTTCCAACCAGCTGTTGGCAAACACAATGTCTATGGGTGGAAATGTAGAAAATGCATCTCGACTAATACCATGGCCTTAGGGCTTTTTTGCCCTCAGTGAGGGTGAGGGGGTTAGTGCCTGTGCTAAGCAAGAAAAACAACATAAAAAAGGAAAGGACAAGAGTATCCTCTCCCCTCTCCCCCACTGCATCTAGCGCCACTGTACTTCACACTACTAGACATGCACAAGATGTTCCGATGTTGTCTACTGAGTATAGATAGCATGGCAGATAAGACAAAGGTGACAGACTAGCTCTTGCTGAAGTGTTAACACCTCGAACTGGCATTTGCTTGAGGGCTGAGTGTGAAAATGACTCGCAAAGTCTCGCACCATTTCACACCCTTTTGCCTATAACATAGCAGCATATAATGAAGCATGCATAGACATGCAGAGGCATTTATTTCATCTCTGAAGGTGTATTGATGGGTTTCATATTGCAGCATTAGTCAAGCCATCATCACGTCTTGCAGATTTTCTCCCTACATGAAGGAAGACATGACGGCGCTTTTGATTACACTCCTCTGTCTCTCTGCTGGTGAGTAGACTGCACTATGTATGGAAGTTTGAAATTTGATAGGCTGTATGCATCAACCTGGGACAAGAAGGTGCGGTGGTTTCCTACCAGGGCCGTCGCAACAACAAGACAGGCAAAGCAAGCAATTGCCTAGGGCCCCAGGCTGAAAGGGGCCCCCAAGACTGACTGGTTATTTTTATTATTTATTTATTTTTTTTTTTTTTGTACTTTAGTTGGTGATGTTTTTCAACAAAAATGACTTTAAACTGGAGTTAGACGTCAGTGCAATACAAAAAAATAGATTGAAGATTATATTGTTTATATTATATTGCTTGAAGATTCTAACAATATGGTTCATTTATGGGAGGTGAAGGGCCTCCATGTCTTGTTTTCTTGGGGCCCCCTAAGTGCCTTGAAACGGCCCTGTTTCCTACTCTTCGCAACTTTTCCAACTCAAAAAAATGCTCCAGCAACAACCAAAAATTCCCGGAAAAGAAGCGTTGTTATATAGTCTTAACCGTTGTATTCGCTTGTAAACAATCTGAAAACATAAAAACTAACATAAACCGAACGTAGCCTTTACGTTATTTTCAGTTTAATAAAAAATGACCGATCTCTTCCTGTGTGTGTGTGTGTGTGTGTGTGTGTGTGTGTGTGTGTGTGTGTGTGTGTGTGTGTGTGTGTGTGTGTGTGTGTGTGTGTGTGTGTGTGTGTGTGTGTGTGTGTGTGTGTGTGTGTGTGTGTGTGTGTGTGTGTATTTGTGTGTGTATAGGTATCATTACAGTGGAGTCTCTGGTCAAGGTGACTGGATATGTGGGTAGATTAGCAGTAATCAAATGCCCCTATGATAGAAAATACGAGACCAACCCCAAGTACCTCTGCAGAGGAAAATGTACCTGGGGGAGTATAGACGCTCCCGTCTGGAGTGAGGCAGGTCAGACCAAAGTGATCAATGGTAGATTCTCTCTGCATGATGACATCAATTCTAGAACCTTCACTGTGACTATCACTGGGCTGACTGCACAGGATTCTGGACAATACTGGTGTGGGGTTGAAACAGCGTTTGGACAGTATGACAAATACATTGAACTGAAGTTAACAGTTGAAAAAGGTAAGCAAAATAAGAATGGTTAGTGTAGGTATTGCATTAATTGAGTGTAATAATAATCTAGTGTGTATCAAAGACTTACACCTCACAAATATGATGTATGACATGTTTACCAAGTCACCAAGTGACTTGTTTAGTATAAAATATCTTTTCTCATTTTCTGTTTCTATCCTCATTTTACAGGGCCTCCTACCTTACTAGTCATGACACCTCTGGTTCCCTCCGCTGCCAATCCTACTATCTCCGCATCTTCATCCTCATCAGTGTCACCTTCTTCATCATCAGCCTTGGTTCTGGCATGGACCTCCTGGTCCGACACCAACATGAATAGTGTGTATCAATGATTTACACCTCACCTTGACTTGTTTAGTATAAAACATATTTTCTTCTGTTTTGACAGGTAGAAACCATATAACAGCTATTCAGTCTATATAAGTATAAAAAGTATAAAATCAGTAGGTCAATAGACCTCCCCAGCCAGGCGACCTTTAAACGCTAGTTTGTGCCCAGGAAATAACAACAACACATTGGATTTCTATAGCGCCTTTCTAGACACCCAAAGCGCTTCACAGTGGAGGGGGACCTCACTGACCCCCACCAGGCTCCCATTCATTCTATTTACAAAAAAAATAGATATTCATTCATATAGGGTTTCATATAGGGTTCATATAGTGTTTTAAAGGATAGCTCCGGAGTGAATCCAAGCATAGCCCTGTTGAACGAGCCTGCTAAATGCACTAGTTAGCATTTGGAACAACATAATTTGGAAATTAAATTGCAACCAACAAGGTTAACTTAGTTAGCAACTATTATTTTTGGATACAGACCTCAGGACATTATTTCACAAATAGCAAAATACATGTATCTATGGGTGGAAAGTAGCCTAGAACTCTAGACGTACCCCTAGCGGTAGCAAATTTGAATTTGCACGGAGGATACGTCTAGAGGCCACTGATAGAAACCCGTTGTATTCTTCCCCTGGCGGCGGATAACCAATCACAGCGCGGTATGTACAGGAAATCGTAAGGCAGGCTTTGTACGATGACGACAGCCCTGCTCAAACCAGAGCAGAATCGTCTTTGGCTTTAGTTTTGGACGAATTGCACTTGTCATTTTCTTTGAAAGTGAAATAAGAAAGTGCACTGAAGTTTTTAGTTCTGAAAAAGATGTCTTTGCCGTGTTACCGACGGGCTACGGGAAAAGTTTTATATACCAGCTGGTACCACTGGCCGGAACGCTAGCCTATTACGTGGAGAGGCAGTTTGAAAGACAACGCAATCACCCGCCCCTCCATTGAGGTACAGTCTATCAGTGGTCTTCAGACTATACATTCTGATGATATAGTCTGACGTGTCAGGCTAGGTGGAAAGTACAGTCAAAGCAGAACTGCCATGGAGTCGTGGAAATTAACATGGACCTTTTTTTCCATCTGAAAACATTGAATCTTCAGTAAGGTAAGCCCAACTTGTTCAAACTGTTTAGAAATAAATGATTGTCTTTAAAACTTGCTAATGTTTTAACACGTTACCTTTATCACAAGGGGTTACATGACACAACATAACACTACCATGACATTCTAGGTATTGATGTTGAGTGATTTGATGTATTATAAAGTAATTATTTATTTATACAAATAACAAAAATCATATTTCTTTTAAGATTGTGTAAGCTGCTAAGTAGAAAGGAATCTTTGTCAGTTAGCTAGGTTTGTTCTAAGCGCTCAATTTTATGTGTTATGACTGATGTAATGTTATGTTTTGCCTAAAGATAGTATTTTTGATGCTTAGCAAAGTGTTACTGGTAGGCTCATTTAGTCTGTCTGTCAAACTTCCTGTCTAGCTACTGACATACTGTATCCTTTTGAATGAAAGTTGACTGTTTCATGTTTCAAAGACTCTTAATAGCTTTAGCACTGTGGTTTCACTTTAACAAGAATATGAGCAGATTATGCACCACATACAACCATGTGTAGGTAGTAGTATTTAGCATGCATACCAAATAAATGTGTTTGTTGACTAAAAAACAAATAAGCAAAAAAAAAAAAAACATAGGTTAGGTGGCCTTCTTTACAGGTAAAATTAATGCAATCATAAATAGTTGCTGATCTAAAGCAGTATATTTTAAATCAATGAATATTACAAGAAATATATTACATTGATAATCAAGCCAATCATTTCTTCTTCTTCAGCTGCATTACAGTTTCCTCGACCATCCTTGTGATATCATTTGCAGTCCAAGGTATGATCCCGTTTTCACGTATGAGGCATTCTGTTTTTGTTTTTACAACTTAGGCAATGTTTCTTTTCTCTCTCTCTGTGTTTTTTCCCCCCTTTTTTGCTAAGTGCTTAATAAAGCTTTGTGGACAGAAACAACATCTTAATCTTATGTTTCCAGTTCAGTAACTCCACTTTCCCCTCCCTGTCTACCCCATCAACACATCCACTTCACTCCAGATCTCTTCTACACTCAGGCATTACGACCATTTACAGTATAGCCCTGCATTAATTGTGTGACTGTTAATTAGATGAGTCAAATTGTTGATGCTGATGCTGATGATGACTTCATACCAGACTGTCTTTGTTTAATCTGTTGTGTTTTTATTTTTACACTCTCTTCAAGTGCATCTGTTGGTTATGGACCTCCTGTTTATTCTCCGCGCTGCTGACTGACCAGCAGCAGCAGATGTGTGCACTCTCCCTCTCTCTCTCTCTCTCTCTCTCTCTCTCTCTCTCTCAAAATCAAACTAAACCTTGTTGACATTGTTGAATGTCAGTCACATCAGTCTAGGGTTTGAGAAGTCCCACTTAGGTCTGTGATGCTGAGAGGAAAAAGGTCACACTTCTCTTCAGCCGCTTCTTGTTGCGTCACGCCTCAACCCGTCTCAAAGCCAGCGATGATTGGACGTTCGTTTGGTGAACTGCTCCAAATTCTCTTCAACGGAATGTAGCCAGACTGAGCTGCGAGTGAAAACCTGAAGCTCGCGAGATCAGGATGGTCTCACGAGGCTACCTTCATCAGCCTGCCAGACTCAAGCAAAGATGCTGATCTGTTTAGTCTTAAAAGGCAAGTTGAGCATAATGTAAATATTGATATCTTAATGGAATTTCTTACTCTTCTAAGGTGTTTTCATTTTTATGAATATGAAATAAATCTATGAATATGCCAAGATGTTAGTTGTAGTAGGAAAGTTGAGCAGGATGTAAATCTTGATATCTTAATGGTGTTTTCTACTCTTGGTATATGTATTTTTAAATCTACTCTATATGAAGATTTTTGATGATGTGAGGAAAAAAATGGTGACACACACACACACACACACACACACTATATTATGGGTTTTCAACAGGTCGCCTGTGGCCCACTGGTGGTCCGTGACGACACTGCAGGTGGTCTGTGACGTGGGTTCCAGTTTCAATTTTAGTATATTTGAAATTGATTTCTGAGTACCTGATTTGGGAAATAAGCACAGCTTAACTTGTGTTAGAATATGAACTCTCTGCATGGTTGAATATATCTGGTGGTTGCTGGTGTTTTTTTTTTTGTTTGTTTGTTTGTTTTTGTATGTAATTTGTATTCTTTGTTTACAACATCCCTGTGATCCAATCTCTCTTACATGATTTGGGCAATAAACAAAACATGTGCAGAAATATAGTGTACATATAGTGTGCATATGCATAATACTTAGCTGTATATATTACAAAATTATAATTCTAAAATAAAAACGCTGGTGTGCCCTGTACTGTATATAGCTGTATATATTACAAAGTTATAATTCTAAAATAAAAACCCTGGTGTGCCCTGTACTGTACACAGAGTAAGCAATGCCAAATGTGTTCTCCATTCTTACTGTGAAAGGTCAGTTGGTGCTCTGTGTGCCACCAAGTTCATGGGTTGTGTGTAGGCCTAATGTCACATAGAGTTTTGAAAAAAAAAAGAAGTGTTAACAGTTCAGCAAATAGTGTCTGCATTTGCAAGTTAGGTGATGTTTTAGGTAAAAGGGTAAAAGATTTTTTTCAATCAAAGCCATATGTTGAACTTGAAAAGGCTCTATTTTTCAGCAGTGTCTTCTTTCATGTGTGAAGTGTCTCAGTTGTCTTTGAGAGCCACAGTTGACATTTCCCCTCGTTTTCTTCTCATAGTGGTGAGATGCAGGGGGAAGGCTTTTTACTTCTAAGAAGTCAGTGACGTTTAGCGTAAATATCTGAAATGAGGAAGTGCTGTGTTTGATCAAGGGTCACTGATAAACACTGAAAAGACCATGCACATACATACTTACAGTATACAGTACACACATTAAGTACTTGCACGCGCGCACACACACACACACACACACACACACACAATACTGTATATATGCACATTTACACATGTTCAAACAAATGCATACACACACATCCATACAGAAAGTTGAAACAGAAGATCTATGTTAACAGCTTATTATATATATATTTTTCCCCACATGATGCTAACACAGTTGGCAAGGGGAAGGTCATATAGGGTCAGGCTACACTGGAAATAGAAGTGAAGCTTACGATACTGTTTCAATGGAACTGGTTACGAGATGTGAGAGTACTGTGTACACACTCAAAAAATAAAACAAAAACAAAAACATGTACATCTTACCTTAATCTGTCAGGATTGCCCGGGGATCGAACCCGGGTCTCCGGCGTAGCAGGCTGGAGGCTTAACCACTTGGCCACTGGGGCAGTGAGGAAACTCAGATGCAGAGACACAGACAGGCTTGAGAGAGGAACTAGATTCAAAAGTCTTTTACTTGTGCCCAAGGCTTTCAAGACAGACAGGCAAAAAATCCAGAGCAGGCTTAAGTTCACAGAGGTCAAAAAATCCAAAAGTAAAGGCAAAAACTAAGAAGTCAGAAAATCCAACACAGGTCCAAAAGTCAACTTAAATGTCACAAAAACTCACAGAGGATACAACTTGAGAACTCACAGAGCTTGGTCCACTGGGCAACATCAAAGACTGAGCATAGACACAGAAACTCAGGCGGTTTAAATAGGAACACAAAATGGGAACAGGTGAACATGATAATCACATTAAGACGCCGTTAGCAAGAGACAAGGCATGCAGAGTGAGACAGACTGAGGACCCCTGATGGTCAAGAGTGGTATCGCAGTCCAGTCTTCACAGGACCCCCCCCTATGAACGTCTCCTGACGTTCCCAC
>JAODXP020000358.1:0-17673 GCA_027497455.2 Sardinella longiceps | reverse complement strand
TGTTGTTAGCTACTTCAGACCTCTTCTTAAAAAATATACATTAATGTCACGATATAATCCAATATCTTTTTATACAAAGCTTACGATGTTGACATTTTATGGTTGTGACAGTAGCAGCGTCCCAAAATATTAACTATTTTAAGAGAAAATATAAAACTTACATGAGCTTGAACAATCTGGACACATGCAGTAGAGCTGAAGGTTTGAAAAGAGGGTCCTCAGGAATATAGTTGTCCTTGTAGTTGCCTGATTATCTGTAAATATCTGACGGTGGTGACGAATATGTGGGACACATTTTGAACAGCCACAAAACGATAGTAAAAATAGTTCAAAACTCACTGTTTGCAGTTTTAACTTCTTATAATGTATTCCTTCATGTAGTAAAGGTATTATTAAATAAAATTATTACTTTTTAGTTTTTTAATCAACTTGAAATGATTGACTCCTATCCGAGGACAGCTGATTTTGAAGGCAGTGGCTAGCATAAAACCATTAAATTCATAAAATATTAAAACAAATCAAAGAAATAACCATGGATATGTGTAAAGGACCCCCTTATTATGATTTTGTTCAATTTATTCATGAATATTTTATTAATTTCCAACAGATTTAGCACTGCTTTTACTGGGACATGTTTTATCCAAATTCTCAAGAATCAGTGATCTCACAATGTTCTGAAAGGATAATTGCAACATAATTGATGCAATTCATAATCAAACTAAATCAGCACCATTATGGGCTAGCCTACAACAGGCGGTTTAAACAAGTTCTGTATTTACCAGATCAAGGGATGACAATGTAGAGCATTAGTGACATGAGAGAGCCCAAACATACATACATACATACATACATACATACATACATACATACATACATACAAACAAAACATCAGCCCATTAACAAAAATGGAGAACAATACTTAATAAATAACAATTTATATCTTTTCATCAAATAACTGGCTGTACTGCTTACTACAAAAAAGTGCAAAGAAAAAGGTTCTGGTGATAACAAAATCAAATAGGCCTGCTGAAATATTCCACCAGTGCGTCACGGACATCTGAAGGATTCTGATGCTGTGCTTGTGGTCCAACATCCCGAAGTGGGCTCACAGGTGGCTGGATGTGGAGGTAGTCGGTGGCTGGCAGGAGGTTTTCATCCTCATTCTCCTCACAAATGTTGTGCAGAACACAACAGGTCAGCACCATCCTTTTGGTCCGCTCCACCTGGCAATCGTTCCGCTTCAGGAGACATCGCCATCTACCCTTCAGTCTCCCGAAGGTGGTCTCCACAATGGCCCAGGCTCTGCTTAGTCTGGTGTTGAACATCCTCTGTTCAGGGGTCAGTCTTCCCGTGTCTGAAAATGGCTTCATTAGCCAAGGTTGCAGTGGGTAGGCCGGGTCTCCAATCAAATAGTGACCTATCTGACGCCCAGAGATGTTGGCTGGGTTCTGGCAGAAAAACTCCCCATCACTAACTCTTTCCCACAACCAAGACTGCCTCAGAACACGGGCATCATGGACACTACCAGGGTATCCCACACACACATCCCAAAACAGTCCCTTACCATCCACAACAGCCTGCAGAATTATCCCTTCCTATTGTGGTAGTCGCGAGGGAACAAAGGAGGTGTTAAAATTGGGATGTGACTCCCATCAATTGCCCCTACGCATTGAGGTACCCCCCATTTGTGATCGAAGTATGCTGCCATCTCCTGTACCTTCTGGCATCTGGGGTCTTTACATGATCTAGTAGCAGTACTTCGATCACAGCATCACAAAACAAGCAGTGGAAGTCCCAACCCCAAAGAGGTGACCTACACTCCTGTACACATTATTAGTGGCCAGTCTCCACAGGGCTATGGTGATCCTTTTAACCACTGGTATGGGCTGCTGGTAATTGTTGTTTTGTCTCTGCATGACAGGGCCAAGGCGTCGACAAATGTAGTGGAAGGAGGTATGGGACACTCTGAAGTTCCTTATGAATCTGGAAGTAGATGACGAGGAAAAAAAAAAAAAACTTTGACAATCATGATATGACCACTACGCTTGCTACGCTAGCGGTGGTCATAATAATAACCCACCAATAAAAACCCATCCATTGTATTGAAGTCATGTTTGTGAAAACATTTTTTACATTTTACATTTAACCTACATAGCGTCGCTGTCCGATACAGACCACGTATCTCCATTTTTTGTCATTTTGAGTTTTTTCGACCAATAGAATCTCCAAGTCCATGTCCTTATACCGTACACGTCAGGTATCTCAATGACCAATGAAAGATTGTGAAAATACGTCATGAGTTTTTCGCGTATATCCATTGGATGACAAAGCTGTCCGTCATGCCACGTATCTCCCTCCTCCTCCCCTTCTCCCGCGGCTAAGCTGAAGCGAGCGAAGTGAGCAGCCAAGCGACGCAGTGCAAAAATAAACACTGAGGTAAAGTTTCAATTTTGTCAACGATGTTCTTGCTTATCCTTGCTGAAATATATTAACAACTGTTATATATCGATGTTGACACGATTGTTGTCTGTGTCTGGGGTTTGAATCGTCACAATATTAGCGTCTCCAAAAACGCCAAATTTCACCACAGCTGGCGAGCTAGCCACTTCTAGCTTGCTAAGGCTTGGTGAAAATAACATCGGTCTCTTTTAGATTTAGTCCTTACTCAAGTTTATCAAATTCTTTTGTATGATATCCATGGATTAAAGTTTGTCGTTACTGTGACAGATTTCCGTCAACTGAAATGTCTGTATGACAATTTACTTTGCGTCAGCTGAACTAAAATGGGATATTAGTACTGATTGGAGAATGGGGGGCGAGAGGAGGTAGCGCTAGTGTTTGCCTACGAATTTAGACTAGCTGTAACAGTAGTGTGTGTGTCCATTTTGCTTACTGTTGTATAAATTGAACAGGCTATATGCTGAAATTAGCGGCGATGACCAAAACATGTTACCAAAATACAGTCTGGCGAGGCATCTGATCGATTATTTTCTTAATCCCGCCATTCCTTGCTTAGATTACACAGTGTGTTCCGTGTTGAGGGCTGAACCATGGTTACATTTTGTTTACGAAGGGGTCCAGGGGGAATACTCGGTCGGATGCCGAACCGGTAAAGACTTCAGTCAGATTACTTTTTTTGCTTTAATCCCTGGATATATATTGCGGTCATGACGATTGTCACTAGGAAATATCATGCGCTCAACTTGAACGATGCCAAAGCATTTCTAAAAGTGGTGCTAGATTGCTACATGTTGAGATGTTAGCCTACTTAATGTACAGATATCCCTAAATTACGCAAGGTTATGTGTTATATATTTTTGTTCTCATGTACATTTCTCCCTCCCCCTAGGACAGGGGTCGGCAACCCGCGGCTCTTGAGCCGCACACGCGCTCTTTAGCACCCCCCTAATGGCTCAATGGAGGTTTTGCAAAAATGTGTGAAAATGGAAAAAACTTCTTCTTCTTCTTCTTTTTTTTTTAATATGGTTTCTCAGGGGTTAAACATGGCACAAACATTCTTATGTTGTAAAAATGTGTGTAGTTGTAAATATATTTCATTTAATATGATATTTAAGAAATGTGCGCTTCAAATGCTGGAAGCCGTTTTTATCATTTGAGCGCAAGCTGACAGTCAGGGATAGAGCGAGGCACGCTCTCCCACTTCTCATCCCTGAGAGAGTTCAAAGACGCCCATCACGATCACACACTCAACAGTGATTATTTGCAAGGTGCAAGGTCCGATGATGTAGTCAAGTGTCTGTAGCTGAGGGGGGAAGAGAAGGATGCTGCTGCGTTTGACAGTTGCACAGACTTCGTGGCATTTGCAAATTTATGAGACGAGGATAATGCACAGAAATCGAAGTTTATCTGTCTTATTTTCGACTGACTGATGAATGTTTAAGACAGCTGCTTTTTAATCGCAAACTGCGTTACTCCTTTGGGATTGTAATTTATTTAATCTCTGACGCTGAGTAAGGGAGAGAATTAAAAGATTGTTTTATTTATTTTTCTCATTTGCACTAACTTAGGCTACTTAACTTGGCATTTGACTTACCTTTTCAAAAGGCAGCCATTTTATTTTTATAAAATAAAATGCGTTTTGCTGCGTTTTAACGACAGTTATTGAACATTAAGTTCTATTGTTATTGACGTTGAAGAGAACATTTAATTTCTACACGGGCTGAAAATAGCATGAGGCTATGCACTTTTTTGTTCTTGAGACCTAAAACCAGTGCAACAATAAACAAAACACTATAATATTGTAATGGGAGTTAGGCTAAACTTGAAGCAGCAATAGGCCTATCGTACATCAGTAGTCACATGGTGCGTAATTCTCTCAAGGATGCGCTGCAGGGAAAATAAACATTTAATCATGAATGTTCATTTTGTAGGCCTATTTGTAGCCTACTTAGACATACAGCTTATGTATTGACAGTCTATGTTGCCTTATATAAGGCTTTTAGATTTTTGCGGCTCCAGACAGGTATGGTTTTTGTTTTTTTGGACCAATATGGCTCTTTGAACATTTTGGGTTGCCGACCCCTGCCCTAGGATGTCATTTTCTGTAGAGGAGATCTGCGAGCTTGTGAGCGTGAGATATGATAGGGCAGTTGAGGGAAGCGTCAGGGATGAAGAAGGTTTGTAGTTTGCAGGAAAGTAGAATTGAGAAAGTCAGACAGGGAAGTGAACACTGTTAATTGTTATTCTAATGGTTAACCTCTGTCATTCTTAGGTGAAAGCGAGGGGATCCTCTGTTAATGACACTGAGACTTCTGATGGTAGATATATTGATGTGATGACACACTACACTGGATGCGCTAAATTAAAATAAATCAAAATGCACAGTAACTGTATGACTGTTTGCCCATGTTTCTGATACAAGCTTGTTTTTAATCATTCAAACTTTATATTGTATTCAGTACATTAAGCATTTTGTTTTTCTAATTTTTAGATTCGCTGTCAATCTCCTCCAACTCCGAAATCGCTTCCAGTGAAGGTAGGCATTTTATTCTTCTGATGGACTATACTTAAGTCTCCATTTCATTGGTTTCAGGTTTTCTCACGTCTTAAGTAACTACAAAGTACAAACTTAATTCTGACTTCCTTTGAAAATTCTTTGTGCTTCATGGCCACCTTTGCCGCAGCTCTCCATCTCCCGTTGCCAATGTGCTTCACCATCAAGGCCTCCTCAGAGTCTTCCACATTCTGTTTGGTGATTATCTGAAAGATTATAAAGTAAAGTCAGGGAAAAGGTTTGATAGCAGAATACTTTACAAGACTGTATACTCACTGCACAAAGGTAGACATCATGTTTGTTTGCCTAAATGTTGAAATGCTACTTAATATGGACCAGGGGTCTACAATCTTTTTCTTCCAAGAGCTACTTTGACCAAATAATGTGGCCGAGATCAACTGTTCTATTTTACACTGCCATTACTGACAGGCCAATGCTAAGGAAACCATCTTACACATTTACAGAGTAGTGCAAACACTCATCTGAAGTGTCATCTCAATTTGTGGCACCTTTATTTTGTTGTGTACACTAACATTAGTTCTCATCGGAGAGAAGCAAAACTATGATCATTTTGGACACTGGGGTTGTTATATTTTATTCTGAATAAAATGAACTCTAACAGGTTTAACACCTTTTCTGACTGTTTAGAGAGTTATTAACATTGCTTTTAACTCTTTGGCGAGCTACTTTTACTACCCGTTGTAGCACCCTGGGCTAGACTATGCCTACGTGCTTTTTGATGCGGATGGAAAAACACAACATAACTTTATCTGTGACCAGTCAGTCGATCATAGATCGTGAAAATACATGCGATAGGACAAACGTATTTGAAACAACCTTACCTCTGTTATACTCCGCCGTATGTCAGAGCTTCGTGGACTTGGGGGGTTGGGGCACAACTTTTTCAAAGCCCTCGGGGTTTTAGAAGGAGTCGGCTCTCGATCTCTCTTTTTAGAAGAAGAGGAGGCCTCTTCGGCTTTCTCCTGCTCCACCCACCTCCAATAGACAGGAAGATCTCTCTCTAATCTAGATACAAGATTCACGCAAGGGACACAAACCCGTTTCGACTTTCCCGGTGTGTTGTATAAAGGCACTCCAACTTCAAGAAGTCTCTCTGACACGCTCTGTGGTTTCTTTAATCTCTCAAAAAGCGTCGTGGAATGGTGCAAGGCACCGGCTACTCTGAGTTGTTTTCCACAAAGCCGACAAAAGTCATCGACATCCATCGCGAAAAACTCCAACACTTCGCAGATGTTGCTGTATTCAGTTCTGGCAGTTCTGGATTGTTTCGTTTCCGTCGCTCTGAATACGTCATCTTCTTCATTGCTCTGGTTGGCCGGAAAGCTAGCCTATTACGTGGAGAGGCAGTTTGAAAGACAACGCAAGCACCCGCCCCTCCACTGAAGCACGGTCTATCAGTAGTCCTCAGACTATACATTCTTATGATATAGTCTGACGTGTCAGGCTAGCCTTTCCCTGGAAGACGCCTACCCCAGTGGCGGGACAAATTCAACTTCCGACTGTCCTCTGCACGCATGATGGTGGAATGTGCCTTCGGTATCCTCACTGCCAGATGGAGAGTATTGCGTGAACGCATCACTTTGTCCGAAGACCATGTGGACAGTGTGGTAATGGCTTGCTGCATCCTTCAAAACTACCTATACACCCCATCTCAAGCCCAGGAGCTGCTGGAGGAGGCAGGAAACAGGGTAAGTAGGGAGGCTTACAATGTCAGGCAGAAGTTTGCCACCTTCTTCAACTCGCCAGCTGGCAGGAGATGTTAGATTTTTGGATCATATGGGGACTTGGGAACACTTTTGGAAAACTTTATTGTACAGTACAGACCAAAAGTTTGGACACACCCCATAATTCAATGCGATTTATTTATTTCCAGGGCAATTTATATTGTAGATTCTCACTAAAGGCATCAAAATTATGAATGAACACATATGAAATTATGTGCTTAACAAAAAAAGTGTGAGATTATGACAAACTTTTGGACCTGAACCCGATCAAGATGGTTTGGGGTGAGCTGGACCGCAGAGTGAAGGCAAAAGAGCCGACAAGTTCTTAGCATCTCTGGGAATGAATAACTCTTCAAGACAGTTGGAAAACCATTTCAGGTGACTACCTCTTGAAGCTCATCCAAAAAATAAAAAGAGGACAAAGCAGTTATCAAAACAAGAAAAGGATACTTTGATGAAACAAGAATATAAAACATGTTTTCAGTTATCTCACTTATTATTTACATAATTAAGTACATAATGCCACGTGTTCATTCATACGTTTGTTTATTTTGTAGATTGTCACTGAAGGCAACAAAGTAAATAATTTAATGGGAAAGTGTGTCCAAACTTTTGGTCTGTACTGTACATAGTTTACTGCTGTTCTTTATTCTTTGTCTTTAAAATAAATTATCACCTTTGCCATCAATATGTTATCATTTCTTGACTCAATGTATTTTTTATTCATTCAGGCAAATGTGGACTGCTTTTAGGCTCACTGTCATAGTGATGAATTGGGAAGGAGTTGTGCCATAATTAAAATTGAAT
The DNA here is from genome assembly GCA_027497455.2 of Sardinella longiceps. Lineage (NCBI taxonomy): Eukaryota > Metazoa > Chordata > Actinopteri > Clupeiformes > Clupeidae > Sardinella > Sardinella longiceps. Next base: position 10,107 of record JAODXP020000358.1, on the reverse strand, counting down.
GTTTTTGTCCTGCCTTCATTGCTTACAGTTATTGCAAAAGGCAAATAAATAAACTGCATCTGAAAACACTGACCAACATATGGAAATTAGTACTATACTATAATGTGCTGTAAAGATAACACACTATACTATAGGCCTACTTAACCAAACGCTAGCACTACTTGACAATGTATGTAATTACTGTGTAATGGCCCACACAATACAGGTGAAGGTAACAGTGCAAAAGGAAAGATATAAACACTTCCGGTCTTCCACGTGTAGCTGGGTTGCTATCTCCTGCCATGCTTTGTCAATCACCCGGTTATTTTTATAGTAAGGGTCGCGTTTGTCATAAAGTACAGGGTACTTCTCCAATCAGTTGCGTGTCGTCCATGCTACAAACTCCGTTAATTACACAAACAAGAAGACGCTCTTGCAGAAGGCCCTCGTCACGTGACTGCAGAAGCCTAGGGGTCAGCAGGTAGGCTACGAAACATCGCGAAATTGCGGGGGGCAGTGACATGGAAAAAGACTGAACCAACAGGAGTTCGGAATGACAAACACACACATGGAGATGGAAGATTGGGGGACACAGTAAATCATTATTTTTTATAACCCATTTAAACAAGACACAGGTGGCTGTCAAAGTGGTGCAGAATAAACACAGCCCGTAAATATTTTGAAGATATAACAAAAAGTATATAGGCTACATGGGCTACAGAGTAGTGTGCTAACTTCAATGGGACTTCTCTGCCATGCATTTTCAATGGGAGCCCGCTCATTGAACGCGGACGACCGCGCAGGAAAATAGACTCGATTTCTATTTAGAAAGAGCATCGCGGACATGTCTGGTCTGCCTGGACATGCGCCGCGCTTACACCGCGCTCCTGTGTGCAAGGCATGATCTGTTTTCATGTATTTTAACCGTTTCGGACTGATACCAGAGACGTTAAGTGGACGTCTCGCGCTTGCGGTGTGAATCCACCATAAGGGGGTTCATGTGCGGCGCAGGGCCGACCGTCACAACTGTTTTTGATCTTTTGTACATTCCTGTGTTCTTAAACTATCTATTTATTGGAAGCACTTATGTGCCTGTTGTTAAACCTTGTGAAGCACTTTGGTTTCAATTTCTGTTGTTTTAAATGTGCTATATAAATAAATTGACTTATGACTTATGTCTATACATTTATGCTGTAGGCTAGGCCAGAAGGAGCGGGTCAGCTCTATGTTCCCACAGCTCTATGTTCCCACAGCCCTATGTTCCCACATTTGTTAGGAAATTTGGGAAATTGGGCCCTATGTTCCCACAGCCCCATGCTCTCACATTACAAAGATTTTTAAAACAAATTAGACCCCTTCCACAGCAATATGTTCCGATAAGGGCATGTTCACACCAACACAGGTAATATTTATCCAGTTAGCCCTTCCATTCACATTAGAATGGAGGATTCTGAAACTGAAAACGATTCCAAAAAATGATTGCTGAGGTCGATTTCAAAAATGATCGCTGAGGTGGATGAATACAAAATCGTTGTGGAATGTGGATGCCAAACGTTCTGAAAACGAGAGTGGGTGAAGATCGTTTTCATTGCGAATATAACTCTAGGCAGCACAGCATAAAATAACCTTACCCTTGCCCTAAACCTAACCCCACTACCTGGAAGGCACCATTGAGGGCAAATAATACCATTGAACTTACATAGGGGGTCTACCAGGCAGGGGTAGGAATGTGGGACTACAGTACCTGACTTTGAAGAAAGAAAGAAAAAAAAACTCTTAGAAATGTGAGAACATAGACCTGTGGGAACATAGACACGCTCCCAGGAGGAGTAGGGAGACGTGGAGCCTGTTCTGCAACAACTAACGTAAAAATTAATAATAATAATAGCCAAGTTCAATGAGCCTATGAGCTACCATGCACCTGAACGATGCTTGTGCAGCACAAGAATAGCCTTTTAAAAGCAGATGAAATTGTCGCGTATTCAATTCAATTCAATTTTATTTGTAGAGCGCACAAATACAGTACATTGTCTCGCGGCGCTTTACAGACAGTACGGGAAGCATCCATTAGAATCAGGGGCTTTGTAAAAAATTTGTTATGTAGGAAGAAATCTTGGGCAGATCCACGCCTCATGGACTCAGCCTACCTGCTTGGGGTCTAATAAAGTATCTGTAAAGTCTGATGCATAGATTGACCATGGTTAACACAAAACAGTATGAGTACTGAATGTAGTCAGAGATGATATACACATAATTTGTGTGACAGTCAGGGCCAAGGGATGGAGTCAGTAGTTGGAGTGTGGGAATTGTCAGTAGTTGGAGTGGGATCAGAGTTCATTGGGTGTTGGTCGCCATCTGAGTAGTGGTCATCAAGGGGCCATCAGGCCAGTTCCATCACGGGCCTCAGAGAAAAGGGGAGGATGGTCCTGGTGTGTGGCTCCGGGGAGGTTGGTCAGCATCCGTAGTGGGGTAGGGTTGGTGGCAGGGAGGTACGGGAGGTTCATCACTCAGCCATTGCGTCGGGGCAGAGAAACAAAAAGAAACAGAAACAAGAGGATTAGGCCAATCTAGGATGATATCACTTCATGATATGTGTCATATAATCTAGCTAGAGTGAGGAGAGGGAGAGAGAGAGAGGAGAAAGAGGATTGTACAGGATGGCAAGTGTGCAGAAGGTCAGGGATGCAAACGGCGCGCCTTTTGGCGGATGCCGCCTTTTTCACAGCTGTCTGGGGGACTTTTGTGAATCGTGCAGATCCGAGGAGTTTTTTTTTAGGGGGGGGGGGGGTCTGAGGTGTTTGATTGTGTAGTAGTGCAGACGCGTCATTTGACCTGGCCATTCGATTCGAGGCTGAAGCCCTGTCAAGTTCGGCTAATTGCAACAGAGTCGGTGAAAACCGCTACTAAATCTGCTCTGACACGCATGCAATAATCTTGCTGCAATTCAACGTCTTTCAGATGCATATGCCTGTAGTGTATCGCAATGCCAACGTTTGCAGACCTTGTTTTTATAAATTAAAAAAGTTGGGCCGTCTCATCCGCTGTTAAACACAGCCCAATTATAGGCTACATACGTAATGCACCGACTGGCTTTACACCTTTCCCACGGCAGGAGTTCGCAACAGTCAAACATCGTTTAAGTTACGCAATCAGCTGATCCGATAGTTCGGGCATTCACATATCTCTCAGACATTTCTCACATATATCTCTCTGCATATTGTTTCATTCATTCATTTCCCGCAGTGCATTTAGGCGGCTACCATGCCAAAAGCTGCCAGTGCATTTAGGCGGCTATCTTGCCAAAGGCGCCTTGCTTAAGATCCCCGGACTTTTTTTTTTTTTTTAACGCATTGGCCTCGCCTATATATGGAAGCCCATTTCCGCTATTAAAAAAAAAGTGGTCAGAATAAAATCCAAATTATGAGATAAAAAGTCACAATTTTGAGATTAAAAGTCTAAATTTTGAGAAATAAAGTCTAAATGTTGAGATTTGAAAGTTGAAATTATTAGAAACAAGTGACAAATAGCATTTATTCATCAAGTTGAATTTAATTCAGTGACAAGTTATGATAGTGCCATAAGTATGGCTGTACTGCAAGTAGCCTAATTGGTACAATGTCAGATGACAAATTAGGCTACTTAATGACTTTAGAAGCCAATAGCCTTGGGGCAAAGGTTTCTTTTTTTGTATTATTGATATTGCTGTTTAAAACCTCAAAATTAAGTTTTATCCCACTACCTGATTATATGTTGAAATAATCGACAGAATAGGCTTCTCGATTCCAAAAATATATGATGGCATTAACTAGCCTACTTCATTTATTTGTTCAGTAAATAAAATAAGGCTGTGATTTTGGCCCCATTGGGCGATGCCCCCTCCCCACTGGTTCAATCCTGGCATTGATCTACCCGCCCTGGCGTTGATCATCACCCGGGCGACGCCCCCTCCCCCCTGGTCAATCTCACTCCTTTTTGACCATACCTCTGTTTGCATCCCTGAGAAGGTGGCAGCACTAGGCTATCGCAGCATAACTAAGGTATGGTACATGGCATCTCACCAACCCAGCGTATGAATGTAAAGTTTTAAGTCTATTACAAACTTAGCCTACCATTCGTCGTGCATGAATACGTCTTCGCCTGTTGAGGTTGAACATTTGGCTTCGGCGTCGCCGACGTCTTCTCCACAGTAGATGGAGCATAGTTTCATGCATGTAAACAATCGTCTGCACAAGAAGTGCAAATGCTCTCAAGCTCATGATGCGATCCATCAGTGTTATTGTTTTTCTTCCAGTGAACACACCTGTTTCCACGTGGCCTTTTTGTGTGGAGTGTCGAGGCAAAGCCCACTGGCGATAACGAATCCTGGGCACTCAAATTGGTATGAACGCGGGCCGTTCTTCGAGCATTTGTCTGTCTGCTTGTCTGTATGTATGAATGGATGTTTGTGTTCTATGTTTCTTAGAGGTCCCATCGAAAACGAGATGTCCCATCTCAATGGGTTTTTCCTCTTAATAAATTCTATTATTATTCTTGGGCAAGCACTTTAGTTCCCGGTGTAACAGGTGCGGGAACCAGAACGGGCACGGGGCTTTCCGGTGTGAAAACGCTCATTGTGACGTAGGTGAAAAAGGTGAATAGGGTTAGAAACAGGAGTTTTAAGCATGTTAGCAGAGCCTGTTTACGGCGAGCCATGGCACTCCCTATTAACGGCATTCAACCTGCAATTCCAATTGCAAATCCGCATTAAACTAGGCATTAAATGGTCTCAATTATTCCAATATGGAGGCATTTCAAATGATGCTCTTTAGACACTTTTTGTCCACTCCAACCTTCTATTGGCTTTTTTATTACAGTTTGTTATCTTAATTCTTAACCAAACTATGTAAAATCTCCACTCTGGCCACCAAAGTGCTAACACTAGGTCAGACTCTATTTTCCGTGCAAATAGGAACATACTGAATTACGTTATCTCCCTTCAGAGGTGACCGTTTCTAACAGAAATAATGGCTTGGTGGAGTAACTCCGTCTCCATGCAGCGCACATCGCCAGAGTTCAAAACTCCACCTTCCCATTATTTCTGTAGAACCGGTCACCTCGTCGGCCGTTATCCTGTACGTAAAACTACTAACACAATTGCCAAACCATAAGGCCAGGTAGTGCTGTGCACTTGAAATTTTAAAACTAGCCAAACCAAAAACTAAATACAAACATAATTTGTCTGAAATAGCAATGAAAAATGTGTACGATATTGGTAAAAGTTCAGCCGATTTTTTCAATTCTTTGACTTTGTTTGCAATCTCAACGTGTTGCTCCAGATGCCCTTTGCATTTTTTTTTTTAATAACCCGCCACATTTTCCCCTTCGCCGCGTGGAGGCATGTCTTCTGGAGCCGCAATCATAATTTCCGCAATGATCGCTGTGTTGGCGATGATCGCTGCGTTGGCAATGATCGCTGTGTTGGCGATAGTGTTGCGGTCAACCCCCAATCGGGAGCACGACAGGGTAATGCTGCGGGTCAGCTTGAAGTCTTGAAGCACCTTTTTGTAACAATGCAGTACATCATCTTGGTTTTGGGCTATAACACAAACACAACAGAGACAAAAAAACACACATTGTAACAATCCTTGCTATACATCTATACATTCTCATTGTGGTTAGGGTTAGGGTGCTATACATCTATACATTCTCATTGTGGAAAAGTAGATTAAAGGAATTTGATTGATACTCTTTTTGTCCGTAGTGCCACCATTAGAATGTTCATGAGTACTGGATAAAATGAACACTTTTAAAGGTCCCATATTATGAAAAATCACTTTTTATGGCTTTTGAATGTGTTTTTTTTGGGTCTATACTGCCTCTACACACATTTTCAGTTTCATAAAAAGCCTCAATTGTTAAAATAGACAATTTACACTCTTAGTAACTGTTCAGCTGCTGTGTGCTTAAACCACTTGCATAGAATTTTCCTAACTACATATGTCACAGGGTAAGTTGGGTGGAGTCCCACAACATTGGCAGCCACGTAAGCAGCTGAGGGCAATGAGAATGGATAATTGCAAATAAAGAGAGAGAAAGAAGTTGGCAGGCACTTTGCAGCTGACAACAATGAAAATTATCAATTGACTAATTAGGGGTGGTAGGGAGTGATAGACCACTGTGTAAAACTGCTAAAACTAATCAGCGCAACTAGCAAGCGATTCAACACTAAGCACGCCCAATAACTCCCTGTCCAGATATAATGTTGTGATTAGCTAAACACCACGATGTCGGAATACAACCAAGAGCGTAACCAGCTCAGAAATAGCTCAGATGCAATTGAGGTCTGAGCTATGGCTGGTGCCTAAGACCCACTCATTGAGCAAATTCAATTTGCTACCACTAGAGTGTGTCTAGAGTTCCAGGCTACCTGTTTAGAATTTTCCTAACTACGTACGTCACAGGGTAAGGAGGCTGGGGTCCCACAACATTGGCAGCCACTTAAGCAGCTGACAAGGGCAATGAGAATGGATAATTGCAGAAATAAAGAGAGGCAAGTTAGCAGCCACTTTGCAGCTGACAATGGAAATGATGAGTTGGCCGGTTACTGGGATGGCCTGTCATAGCCTGGCAGCGCCATCCTACGTACTTATGTTAAAAAGAATTTTACCTCCGTACGAGCCTGGAATAGAGAGCCTACCTCGGTTCGCTCACGGTTTAGCCAATCAGCACACAGTTTAGAGCGATGTCACTTAACTTGCCTGAACACGTTCGTTATTCTCCCCCCTACTTTCGAATTACCTTTACAAAATTGGTACATGGCATTAACATTCATGATCTTGAGGACTTATTGCTGCTACGATGTCAAAATAAATTGGAATTAACTAGCGATCTGTTACTGTTGAATGCGGAAGTGAGAGCCAGGTGAGAGGATACGTCATATCCAAACGGAAACATGTTTCAATTGCATTGTCCCAGACTGTGACGGAGTCAACAGTCAGTTTATTAGTCAGGCTAGGCCTGTCATAGGCTACAAGAGAAATCCTCAATGTGTTGGCTATAGGTGTAGGCTATAGGCTAGGCTAGGCCTGTCATAGGCTACAAGAGAAATCCTCAATGTGTTGGCTATAGGTGTAGGCTATAGGCTAGGCTAGGCCTGTCATAGGCTACAAGAGAAATCCTCAATGTGTTGGCTATAGGTGTAGGCTATAGGCTAGGCTAGGCCTGTCATAGGCTACAAGAGAAATCCTCAATGTGTTGGCTATAGGTGTAGGCTATAGGCTAGGCTAGGCCTGTCATAGGCTACAAGAGAAATCCTCAATGTGTTGGCTATAGGTGTAGGCTATAGGCTAGGCTAGGCCTGTCATAGGCTACAAGAGAAATCCTCAATGTGTTGGCTATAGGTGTAGGCTATAGGCTAGGCTAGGCCTGTCATAGGCTACAAGAGAAATCCTCAATGTGTTGGCTATAGGTGTAGGCTATATAGGCTAGGCTAGGCCTGTCATAGGCTACAAGAGAAATCCTCAATGTGTTGGCTATAGGTGTAGGCTATAGGCTAGGCTAGGCCTGTCATAGGCTACAAGAGAAATCCTCAATGTGTTGGCTATAGGTGTAGGCTATAGGCTAGGCTAGGCCTGTCATAGGCTACAAGAGAAATCCTCAATGTGTTGGCTATAGGTGTCTAGTAGGGTGACCACCTGCTCATAACCCCAAGGGGGGGACAAGGGGTTTATTAAGGGGTTTATGTTTTTGAGGGACAAGGGGGACGCCGCCCTGCCGCCAGACTCTTAGATAGTAGTTTACCCATTTGTAGCACATAATACCGTTTAAGGTATATCAATATACCTCATTTCAAGGGAGGGGGGGATTGCCATATTTATGATGAGGAGCATTACAGGACGTTAAAAAAAGTTTAAACGTTACAAACGCTGCAAAAAGGTCACATAGGCTACACAATGCATGGATGGGTAGTCTGAAGGGTAAATAAACACAATGCATGGATGGGTAGTCTGAAGGGTAAATAAATAGGCTACACAATGCATGGATGGGTAGTCTGAAGGGTAAGGCTACACAATGCATGGATGGGTAGTCTGAAGGGTAAATAAACACAATGCATGGATGGGTAGTCTGAAGGGTAAATAAATAGGCTACACAATGCATGGATGGGTAGTCTGAAGGGTAAGGCTACACAATGCATGGATGGGTAATCTGAAGGGTAAATAAATAAGCTACACAATGCATGGATGGGGTAGTCTGAAGGGTAAATATACACAATGCATGGATGGGTAGTCTGAAGGGTAAATAAATAGGCTACACAATGCATGGATGGGGTAGTCTGAAGGGTAAATAAATAGGCTACACAATGCATGGATGGGTAGTCTGAAGGGTAAATAAACATAATGCATACACAATGCATGGATGGGTAGTCTGAAGGGTAAATAAATAAGCGCCCTGCCAAGGTCCAATTAGCTTCATCAAATGAAGCTGAATGGTACCTTACATTATTTATATATATCTAACCCTTACATTATTTATAAAAAACTATATCAAATGAAGCTGAATGTTACATTACATTATTTATAAAAACTATAACGTTACACTTAAGCAATATCACGCGAGTGGGAGTGATGAGATTCTCCCATCAAATGAAGCTGAATGTTACATTACATTATTTATAAAAACTATAACGTTACACTTAAGCAATATCACACGAGTGGGAGTGATGAGATTCTCCCATCAAATGAAGCTGAATGTTACATTACATTATTTGTAAAAATTATAACGTTACACTTAAGCAATGTCACACGAGTGGGAGTGATGAGATTCTCCCAACAACATCAGGACCACAAGTGTGGTATTGCTTTTATACAACAATTCCATTACCAACTTACTAAGTTTTCAGACACAAATAAGTATTTACTACTTTTAAGTTTCAAATTTTAGTATGTTCATCTTCCGCCCCCAAGATAGTTCTAGCTTGGAACTACCCGGGAAATGTGTCAAAAATAGACAAAAAGCAAACGGTTAAGATGTATTGCATTTTTACTGAAAAATTCAAACTTGTACAGAAAGTTCATCCTCGATTTGCAAACCTAAAATAAATAAATGAAGGCTATCACTGGATTGCACAACCGAAAACACGAGCTAAGCTGATGTAGCCGGTGGCGGTCCGCACCGCACACAGATCTCGAACCCGCCACCCCGCAAGCTACAAACTCCCGGCGTGGGAGTGGAACGCTCTAACCAACTGAGCTAAAAGCCCGACCTTCTAACTCAGCGTGTTAGAAGCGCCCATGGAATTGGGTGATGAGGATTTACACACTACCACCGAGCTAGCCGCGCTAGCTGGCCTCCATTACACTCACCCTCCAAATCCTCACTCCCATCCGGGTCACGGCACCAATGTAGCCGGTGGCGGTCCGCACCGCACACAGGTCTCGAACCCGCCACCCCGCAAGCTACAAACTCCCGGCGTGGGAGTGGAACGTTCTAACCAACTGAGCTAAAAGCCCGAGCTTCTAACTCAGCGTGTTAGAAGTGCCCATGGAATTGGGTGATGAGGATTTACACAATACCACCGAGCTAGCCGCGCTAGCTGGCCTCCGTTACACTGACAGTATTTTAACGAACACAAAAGCTAGCCTATTGTAGTGTCACAGGGTGACCCTGTGTGGCAAGTAATTGAAACAAGATGGCCGACCCATGTGCTGCCAATTGTTTGATTGGGCTCAGGTGTGCATGATTGGCACTTTGGGGATAGGCTAAGGGCTTTTAAGACGCTGGTGCTCAGTTTTGAGGAGGAGAGCTTGGGGAAAGGATGTGACCCCCTAAGGGGGATGAGGTGTTTTCTAGGGGCCAGGACGAGGCTCCCTTTGGAAGACTTTCCTGAGGAAAACCGTTCGATTGCTGGGGAAGGGACCGACGACCTACCAAGACTGGAGATTTCTGAGCCAAGCTGGCTATTGAGAACACTGCGCTGCTGCTATCGGAGGGGTGAAAACGTTCGCCCCTCCAGAAGATAAGTACCCCTTTAAAGCTGTTCTGTGAAGACCAAGTTGCTACCTTATCCTTGCATTCTTCTGTGGTGCTAGTCTGCCCCCCCCCTTCAGTCCAGTAATCAATAGCCTAGTACAACGGATCCAACGAACTCTA
>JAODXP020000357.1:0-18225 GCA_027497455.2 Sardinella longiceps | reverse complement strand
CAAAACATCTTCGTCTCCATATTTGCATGCCGCCTGATAGCTGAAACTAAACAAAACTGGAAGTCTTTTGCCCCCCTATTCTGCAGCCCTATTCTGAGTTCCATTAAAGGTTTGTATCCATGTAAGATTTAAATAACAAGTGTCCATGTGTCAGCAGCTAACTTCGAGAATTCAAAGATTCATCCCTACCCCACACCTGTGACCACACATAGTCTCAGTGTTTGTCTCCATCTATTGGTACTGTATCAACTCACAACTCACTGTAGCATTGCTCTCTACCTCCACGCCCCACACCCCAAATAACACAAACCCTGAGAAATAGAGTGGCTGCTAAGATTTCAACATCCAGCAATGACCTACGATTCAATTCTAACAATGAGAGCAATGGCATTGCGTACAATTCAACAATGAGAGCGATGGCATAGCTCATTACAGGGCAAATGAATGCTGCCCTTGGCCTGCCTATATCCTGCACTTGTGATCTACTTAAATAGTGAGCTGATGTCCAGCAAAACCAAAACTGAAATCAAATTTAGGACTAGAGCTTGTAGCTCTGAATGTGTAAAAATGGCTTGCCTGGTATTGCCCACTAAAGGACATTAACGAAGCAATGAACTGGCCATAGGGCATACAAGGCAATTGCCATTATGTATATTGGGACATTTGATGCAACGAGTTTCCACACATTTTTCAAGTAAATTATTTTTACAGTGTACCTAATTTTTGTGATAAACATAAGAATAGAATGTAGGCCTACAATTAAAATAAGATATACATTTGAAATATTACATCTGTCACTGGCACAACATAAAACAGTGGTACAGAGTTTATTTCACCTATAGGGTCATTTGCATGATGACATCCAAATACCCTCTGAAGTTTGTTTACCTTGGTCGAGTTACTGTACGTTCACACCAAGAGCTACTAAAGTTGTAAAATTGCCTTTGTCACTCAAAATAGCAGCTGCTAAAATATCTGTGTATCTGCTGTCATTCCAATGGCACAGCATTTAGATTTTACAGCTGAAGCGCGTTATATAGATAATTTGCATAAAGCTGACCGTTTTCAACTTTTTTAGTCACCCAACTTTTTAGCTTGTGCTTTTGTAGTTATTGCCCAAAGAAAGTGAATGAATTCCGGCGATTTTACAGCTTCAGTAGCTCTTGGTGTGAACATACAGTTAGCAGTATACACCGAATGCCGTAGCCTAGTACTTTACGGATTCTCATCCATAGTTCATAAATTGTCTCACTAAAATGCAATCTTACAGTTGCCACATGTGGTTGTGTAACTCTAAGCAGAATAGGGAACCTTCTAGAGATGATGTCACTCCTCTCCTTCCCAGGCTTCTTGGTCTGTGTGTGTGTGTGTGTGTGTGTGTGTGTGTGTGAGAGAGAGAGAGAGAGAGAGAGAGAGAGAGAGAGAGAGAGAGAGAGAGAGAGATTGCCTAGTCTACACTGTAAAAAAGAATTTGTAATGGTTACTTGAGAAATGTGTGGAAACTCGTTGCCTCAAATGAGTTAAGTAAATATGACTTACCTTTTTAGTTGTAAAGTATTTTTAACTTGAAAAAATAAGTCATATTTACTTAAATTTTTACAGCTTGTGCTTTTGAAGCTATTGCCCATAGAAAGTGAATGAATTCCGGTGATTTTACAGCTTTAGTAGCTCTTGATGTGAACTTTACGGATTCTCATCCATAGTTCATAAATTGCCTCACTAAAATGCATGCTGTTTATTAAAAAGTTTATTGAAAATAACATTTGCCTCATTGCTTCTTTGCACAACCTCACCCACACACACACATACACTGACAGAGTCTGTATGTCTGTATCAGAGTCAGTGGGATGATGGGTTCTCTATTTCACGTTTCCTCTCTTCTGGTGAAACTAACAGCCATTATCACTCAGCTACTAAGATGGAGACGGGCCTCTCTACTGGACTACTCATACTGGGGAGCCTCCTCTACATGGGTAAGAGATATATATTTATGTCTTTGCTTACAGTACTGTACTCGCGAGACCTCTATTTTGGCTGTGAGTAGACTGCCACATGTGTTCCTCCTCCGTCTGTTATTCTGTGTGTACACTCTTTTACCCATATAGTCTATGCACTTACACATGAAACATTATTATTTGTATTGGAAAATTAAGCCATAGCCTATGTGTCAGACACACAACCATCTAAAGGACGGCAAAGTGTCTAACACCTTCCCATCACACTGAAATTGCTTTTTTTAAAAAACAATAAATATTCCATAATTTTATGGATTATTCTTTGTTGTGTTGCTTAACTTACTATTTTCACATCAATACCAGTGTACAAGAGCACAAAATAGATTTCCAAACACAGCCAAACTGTCAGAATATGTGTGCAAGGTTCCTCCTAAAAAGGAGACCTGAAGAAGTGTTAGGTGGTACTTACTGAATCATACTGAAACAGAGCGAGAAGTTACGTACAGCTATAGGCCTACTGCATGTAGGTCTTTTTAGGTTCAAAATATGAATTTAGAGGAGATTACTTTTGGGCTTTTTGCCTTCTATCAGATAGGATAGCATAGAGATGGACAGGAAGTAACTGGGAGTGATGGGGTGGGATCGGGAAATTACCTCAGGTCACACTCGAACCTGGGTCCTCGGAGTGTTGTCCACTGAGCCACGTTGCCTCCAGAGATGCTTAAAATTTGAGACAAAAGTGAAAGTGCTCTGAAAGCAGGAACTCATATTGCACCTTTAACAACATCTGAGAATCTGTGTAATGCTGGTTAATTTCGGTATAATCCATGATGTTTTCTTTTCACAGCTGGGTCTGCTGTGTCTGTGTTCCGTCAAACTGGAGGATCCGTCACTTTGGAGTTCCAGCAACACCAGCAGCTGAAGAGGGAGAATATGGATATCATACAGTGGTACTTTGGCTCAGAGAAAATACTGAAATATGTACCCCTAAGAGATGCTGTTACAGCATTCACCCATAAAGGCAGAGTGGAGTTTAATAAGGAGACCTTCTCTCTGGAGCTGAAGAACCTGCAGAAGAGTGACAGTGGAACCTACAGAGGAGAGATCAGTGCTAGAGAGAGAGATATGATGGTTCAAAACGAATTATCTGTTCTGGGTGAGGGTCACAACAGAAATTAACAGTAATGATTTTAAAGGGGAGGTTCGGTTTTTAACACATTTAGCCCCTTTTCTAGAGTGTCTAGGGTGCAATAGAACGATTGACACCAATATTTGGATGATTGGTCCTGTCTCGAGTATACGGCTATTTCAGAATCCCCCTTCCTGCTTCAGACAGGCTAGCTTTGTGCATGTCTGACAATGTTCCCTAAAACCACCTAAAACATTGTTATTTTCAAATATGCTACTCACAGAGTCATCAGTCCTGTTATATGGGCATGCAAAACAATTCTCGTCGTGAAAAAACATTCCTGTCGTGTTTTATTTAGCATTTTGAAAATCCTGGAACTATTTTCTCCGACATCTCACAGCCGCCTGTAAACTTCCGCTGTACGTTTGAACGTGAAGAGTGAACGTGAAGCGTACAGCGGAAGTTTATTGTGTGTGTGTGTGAGAGAGGAGAGAGAGAGAGAGAGAGAGAGAGAGAGAGAGAAAACATCTCTTCACTTACATTTCTAAATGTGTGTGAACTGCAGACTACAACTCCAGCTGTGGGATCATTGGCCACCCAACGGTACAGCACCCTGCAGACTACCTCAGCCTATGAGAACCTGAGCTCTCATGACAGTGGAATCTACAGAGGAGAGATCAGTGCTGGAGAGACTGAAGTTAAAGCTGAATACAGACTGGATGTTCTGGGTGACTAATTGCTATTTTACTTACTACTGAATAGCATATATACTACTATAGCTATGACAATACTAAAGGTCATTTGGCTACTGTGTTTTAGAAACTTGTCAAATTAGTTTCAAGAACCATTCAAGACACAAGGTCCCAAATCCATCTTTTGAGTACACTGTGTGTGTGTGTGTGTGTGTGTGTGTGTGTGTGTGTGTGTGTGTGTGTGTGTGTGTGTGTGTGCTTTAACATTATGTGGTTATAAGACCAAACTGATTGTTCAGATTTTTGGTAGCCTAGGACATGTCCACAGGCTGTGTGTCAGAGGCCTACAAATATCTGGACTGAGAAAGAAGGACTCTAAACAAATAGCCAAATACGGTTCCATATCTGCAATAATAGGTAGCCTGCATGTTTGGAGAAGAAGGTGCCATCTCTATCCTTAAAAAAAGCACTAGAACATTGTTTTGTACTGTAAAACAGAATAGGCTCTTTGCAACTATTTGGATGCTGTGTTGTTATAATCAGTATTAGTCATTCCAAATAAATAATCAAAATGTATGTGTTATGTGTCAGTAGGATGGGTAATGTAGTAATAGCAGTAACAGGTTAATGTTCCCGTGTGCCGATGTGTCTCTTTGCTGTAACATAGTCAGATATGTGGCTCTTGGTCTCCAATTGGTTGGCCACCCCTGACGTAGACTATCAAAGGCCTATATTGGTATTTTACTTACTACTGAATATATACAGTATACTATGCTAGTATGGCTACGACTATACTAAAGGTCATTTGGCTACTGTGTTTCAGAAACTTGTCAAATTAATTTCAAAAACCATTCAAGACACAAGTTGTAAAATCCATCTTTTGAGTACACTGTCGTGTGTGTGTGTGTGTGTGTGTGTGTGTGTGTGTGAGGAGTTTTGGCCATGGCATAGCACGTTCCCTAAGTAAATGGGAGAGCACATCGACAAGCGGTTCAGAGATGTTGCACACTGGCCTTCAACTTTTATTTGTTTAAAATGGACTTTGTTTATGAATGAATAAATGGAATAGTAAATATCCAAATTGTCAAAAGCATGACATTCTTTTAAACAAATCTAGTAGTTCCAGATTCAACCCAACTTAAATTGAAAAATAAAAGCTTTTGTCCATCTTACAAATTAAGAGTACAATGACTTGGATGATGGGATTTTAAAGTAGAGAAAAAAAGGTGGGATGTAACAGACAATGATTTCACAATTTGCAGTCACCATTGTGCATGCTTTCGTGCTTACTATGGAAATACTATGTACTAATGTTTAGATTATCATCCAGGTGAGAGCAATAATTTAACTTGAATCATAACATGTAACAGTCTAAGAGAGGGTGATGTTATACAATAATGTGACCATTTCTGTTGTTTTGATGATGATGTCTGAACACCACCATGGAAACAGTTGACTGATTATGGAGTGTGATGGACCAGTTGTAGTACTAACCGACTATAGCTGTGCTATCTGCATATAAGCGGTATTCCATAGTGAGCTCTGGCAATCATTGATAAGAGAGACTGAGGATGCAATATGTGCCATGGCCACTAGAAGGACCTGACAGTACTTTCAGTTCAGAGAAATACAGGTGCTCAGGGCTCTGTCAAGACAAAAGACAAAAACATGTTGTTACAAAAATATGTCTGTATGTTTGTTTGTTTTAAACTTGTCATAAAATATGCAGTAGTCACAGATGGGTCAGTGTTTAGCATGTTCAATGGTGTTTTGTGCCCCTAACGAAACCTTCCAGGCAACACAGCCTAAAAGGCACTGCCCTTACCCTATTCCTAACCCTAACCACCTCAACCCTCATCCTAACCCTAAACTGGAGTAGTGCCTGGAAGGCACCGTTGAGGGCAAAAAAACAAAGACATTTTAGCATTGCTCACTTAAAGGAAACTACATTAAGGGTGTTCTTTCAGGTAGGTGTTACTTTGCTACACACTCATGTTTCCAGGAAGATGAGAAGTGATGACTACATTTCTTTGGTACATCACTGTGGTGTGGTGTATAACCAAGAAACATGACAACTGCAAGGACTCTACTGGCTCAAGTATTCTTCGTCCATTACACAGGTAGCTCAAATACTCTCATTTACGGTTGCTTTCATCCATACATTTATGGTTACAAGGACCAGAAATGTATGGTACTTGGTCATCCTTGACAAACTTGAAAAATTGACAAACTTTTATGGGAGAGTAGTTTTTGCTGTGAAGTGTGTGAAATTTCTAGAGAAATGTAAATATTACTACATTCATACCAAACAGGACACCTCAGTAAACACAGAGAAAGACTTTAAATGTAAATGTAAATGTAAATGTAAAAAAGTTGGTTTCTTTGGGAGAAATGACGTTATGGATGTGACGTTATGGACGTGACGTCTGGAAAAACCTTCCAAAACTATCCAAAACAATTGTGAATGGTGGATTTTAACCATTAAAGACATAAATAGTAATGTAACAATAAAAAATAACTGATAGCCTAGCATTGCAGCTTTGTGTGTGTTATTACCCACTTATGCCCATTATAAGCCCCTACATAGACTTAGGCCTACATTATGGCTGAATAGGGTAAAAATTTTAACAAATAGATATCCTTTCGAAACTTGCTCAGATGATTATTTACATTGAGGCAATACTTTCTTTTATTATACGGGTCTCTAGAATGTTGAGGGAGGCTCCATTCACTTTCAATGGGACTCCTCAACGTTCGCAGGTCAGTTATTTCTATTATTTATGACCGCTGGAAAACTATAATGACCGCTGTCAATGGCAACAGGTTTTTTGACTGAGATTCACGTCTCCGTATCATTCCGCGCATAGAGATCAATTGCCCATATATAAAATGTATTTATTTATGTAAAAGTTAAAACAAACAAATATATAATTTTAAAATTATAGTATAGATAGATAGATAGCTAGTCAAAGAAAAAGCAGGCTGGGCTAGGGTAGGCTCTACGGCACCTGAGTTCGTGGGTGGGGTAAGGTATTTGAGGAGTTTCTAAACAACATATCTAGGGCCGGTCCCCCAAAGTATTTTTATGGCCAATTAGTTCTTACACTACTGTAGCCTATGTCTTCTGTAAATCACACACAAGAGTTGTATGTTGAGCTTAAATATATTTTAGAGCTTTAGAAAATGTCATGTTGTAATCTGATATTGCATTACATTTTTTGCATTTTGAGGTGGAGAGTAAGGGAATGGAGGAATGAGCCAATTACAGTGAGAGAATGATTAGGGGTCCAGATTGAATGAGCCAATTACAGTGAGGGGAAGATTTGGGGTCCAGATTGAATGAGCCAGATTGGGACTTTTGCCAGGGGAACCTCCTACTCTTTTGCGCAAACTGTCATGGGATCTTGCGTATGACCACATTGAGTCAAACATTTCACCACATCTCATCCAAAAGAGGGCCTCTCCTACAGCACAGTGTCCCCATCACGATCACTGGGGCATTGGGATTTCCCTAGAGGTCTCCCATCCAGGTGCTAACCTAGCCCACACCTGCTTAGCTTCAGCTATTCAGCTGAGACAGGGTACCATTGGTTTGGCTGCTGATGTGTTGGGGTGTAAGGTCTGCATTCTTGGTGTGCTTTTTTACAACATTTATTTTCAGCTCTATATTTCATCACACACCCCTGGCAAGAGTTCATCATCAACCACGGCTATAAATATTGTAACGATGGCAACACACTTTACCTGTGACTTCCGGTCATGTTGCCCTCATATCTCACTTCACAAGTGAAGACAGTGTTTGAAATGAGACTGTAATAAGAACAGAGCACATACAACAAGTTGGCTTTTCAATTTGATTTGACACTGACACAAATTCCAGACTTTCTACAGGTTTATTTATAAGACTGTCATGTTCAGTTTTAGATCTCACAAGCTCATTAATTCAGGCTAATTAAGTCAGTGCATGTACTAACACTTCAGCTACATATTTTTAAAGGATATTTCTGCACCCCTTAAAAGTTGGAATTTCCCTCCTTGCAATGAGTGTGAACCTGAAAGAAACTTTGACCATATTAACCACACGGAAATTGTGCACCTAACGCTTTCACAACTCTCAACTGGCACATCTTTCCTTCCATGGGAAGCTACCTTCTGTGAACTTTAAAAACTATTGTGCAGAGCCCTCTGTTTGATTCGCGAAACCATCTAGATTCAATCAACGTCTAGATTTCTGTTTCTAATTTTGGCAGATCAAAGCTAATAGACAGATCCCCACTGACTGAAATGTGATTTTGAGCAGAAGCATAACGCACCGCTAGGCTGTAAGTAGGTGAGAGGTGAAATTTGGTGATATTTCTCATCTTTATAAATGAGTAGGCTCACCTTTTTGATTCTGATGAATGACATCTATTCAAGGTTAACTTGGGACAAAAAATAGCCTTTACCGATTGATTGACTGAAAATTGAGATGGGAATTGCAGTAGCTAAACCTTATTGGCTATTTGTTTATCCAGCAATTGAAGTTTAAAAGCTCAGTAAGTCCAGCTCAGTTTTGCCACCTACAGGATTAACAATCAAAACAAAGCTATTACTAAACGTTCCTGTTGACAATCCTCCATGGTATTATTATGTAGTTGATGGAGGAAATTGTTATAAATAGGCTACAGGTATGTGTCATGGGTTGAATGACAAAGAAGGTACATTTACATTGTAATTCAAATAAGCTCCAGGGTAAATATCAGGTGATAAACTCCAGCTAAGTGACGTGACCTAGCCTGCCTACAGTATATGCCAAAACAGAGCAGGATGAGCTGGGGAAACTGCAAGTTCTACAGTTTTGGCTAGGAGGCAATGAGGGCCGTGCGAGGATGCAAATTTAACCCAACACATGACATTTATCAATCCCAATGAGTTCCAGGCAATTTCTATAAAGGTACGAGTGGAAAAACATTGAACCTTTGGTTTAAGCCAGCATAGTGCCTCTTTAATGTTGTTAACTCTTAAAGGTGCCTAGACCAAAGATACGCGAGGAGACGGGCTGCGACGTTCTTAAAACCTGGATGTTCCAAAACTCAGAAACTGCGATTTGACATGCTAAATCTTTTGCAACGGCTTGCAACTGCCTGCAACAACCTGCGACAATTCATTCACACCGCCGCAACTCTGTTCTAAAACCGTTTCGTCTCGTCGCGGATCTTCAGTCTGAATTGCCCTTTAAAGCCACCACATGCAACATTTAGGTAAAATTTCGACGTTTCCTATTCATTACACCTTTATGTAAATTGCCTAGAACTCACTAGACTTGATAAATGACATGTTCCGGAGTAAAACGAGCCCCTTCACGAGATTGTCCGACCCTCCTAGAGGCAGATACCGCCTATGCAAGATCAGGGGCGCGTCCCGGCTATCGTAAGTTTTGGTTAGCAAGCAAGCTAGGTCACGTGACTTAGCCAGAGTTTACTGTTTGAATTACAACATGATTTGTGACTTCTCAGCGCATTCAACTGTCGATACATTTTGTTAGCGGCGATCACCATTGACTATGCAATTCTAAATGGAGGATTATTGGCAGAAACGCTTAATAACTGCTTTGTTTGGTTGTTAGCTTACTGGATGACGCCACCGGATCTTGCATAGGTTCTCTTTAACATGCCCTACGGATAAAAACAAAAAGGTTCATTTTCTTTTACAGCTGGGTCACATATCTCAGTGGTTAAACAAATTGGAGCACCTCTCACTCTGGAGTTCCAGCAACACCAGCAGCTGGAGAGGGAGAGTATAGATTTCATACAGTGGTACTTTGGCTCAGAGAAAATACTGAAATATCTACCTCACAGAGATGCTGTCACAGTATTTACCCATAAAGGCAGAGTGGAGTTTAATAATAAGACCTTCTCCCTGGAGCTGAAGAACCTGCAGAAGAATGACAGTGGATTCTACAGAGGAGAGATCAGTGCTGGAGAGACTGAAGTCAACGCTGAATACAGCCTCAGTGTGTTAGGTGATTGTATAATATTCTGCACGTCTTCCAGTATACTAATGTGTCTATAAATGGTAGAAACTCTTCACACAAGCACATACTTTAAATATGGATACATAGGCCTAATGTAATAAGTACACAAACATGTCTGTACTGTATCTGCTTGTCCAGATCCAGTGACCGCTCCAGTCCTTCATGTCACATCTGAAACTCCAAGCAGTGACCGCTGCAATGCCACACTGACCTGTAGGGGGAGTGACCTCTCTCTAAACATCAGCTGCAGTAACAACACCTGCTGCTCAAAGCAATGGGCTTCTAATGACTCTTCCCTCACCCTATTTGTGAGAGATGACGTCATCATCTGTAACCATAGCAACCCAGTGAGCTGGAGAAACACAACCATAAAAACCAAGACTCTCTGTGGTGAGTCGTGTTCTCTATCAAAGATAAGGTGCAGTTATGGGCATCTCCCCCTCAGTACTGATTGCCATGTGTGTAAAGATTTATGATGAAAAGTTATCTCCATTTGATACAGT
The DNA here is from genome assembly GCA_027497455.2 of Sardinella longiceps. NCBI lineage: Eukaryota > Metazoa > Chordata > Actinopteri > Clupeiformes > Clupeidae > Sardinella > Sardinella longiceps. The sequence continues at coordinate 7,933 of JAODXP020000357.1, read as the reverse complement.
AAATCAGATGAAGAATAAGAAGGGAGCGGAGGTGTTCCTGTTCCCTGCTGTGTTCTGTGCTGGGGCAGTCTTTACTCTTGGCTTGGTTCTCTGGAGAAGAAAACACCTGAAAGCAGGTAGCCTACATTCAGCCCTCAAATGGTTTACTAGCCAATTTAGTGAAGCATTCTCATCCTCCACAGTATATCTCTTATTCATTAAAGGAGAATGCCGGTTTGCTATGCAGTTTATGCAACCTCTGCACGGAATGTTACCAGGTTGAAGAGCTGTCAGTCAATTAGTGGGAAGTGTGAATGTCAATTAGTGGGAGGTGTAAATGTATCTGTATCTGATCATCAGGCAGGACTGCAGTTTTCTATCTCCAGGGTTCCACCTACAGTCGCCGAAGTATTAGAAGAAATACACACAAACTACATTGCACATTCTCAACAATCGATGGAAATTTATTTGTAAACCAAAGAGTACGAACCAGAGATGCTGATCATTTTCGTGCATTACGCTGTTTGACAAGATGGTAATAAATGTGATATCAGTTATCTCTACTTTCAGTTTCTATTTTGTGGACCCGGCACCAGACATTCTGCAAGCGGGATTACCGCAAAAAAATGCTAGACGAGAGAACCATCGTTCACCCCATAATGAACCATTTAATCATCAAAGGGATTTTGAGGCTGGTAAATTAACAGTAAAAATGGTGCCTGGTGTTCCTTTAACCCACCCATCATGGAGGGAGGGTGATGATGACACAGGTGTTTTCAGCGTCGGTCCAATGGACTTCTTCACTGTTCTCATGTCAACCTGATTGTGTTTTTACAGGTAGAGCTGATATACACACGGAGTACGCCACAGTACTGGTAATCAAGTTGTTCTCAACCCTCTCAGCAATGAGAATTCTTTATAATGATAAATAGTCGCAGGCTTTCAATGCAGCTTATATTAAGTTAGTCACCATTTGGGGAAATACACTTATTTTCCACCTCTCCTCCAGTTAAACAATTGAGTTGTACCATTCTTCAGTTCATCCAGTCGTTCGAGTATGAAGGTACAGTATAACTTTTAGTTTCAGCTTAGCATAGATCATTCAATCAAATTAGACCATTAGCATCTCTCCTATTATGGTCTTCTAAAAGTGACAAAGAAGTCTGAGATTCTCCCAAATTAAAAATTCACTCTTCTGTAGTTGCAACTTGCAAAATGAAATGTGTTGATTTTCTGGGCTGATATGACATGAAAATAGTCCCTCTATTTGAATGAGAGTAATTCCATGCCATATCAGCCTAGAAAATCACCTTCTTTTGGTCAGTACACTTTGCAACTATAGAAGAGTCAGCACAACTATCAGAATTCATTGTCATTTTTGAACAAGGCTGTAGGAGAAACAGTAGGAGAGGTCTAATCTGATTTAATGACCTATGCTAAACTACAGCTAAAAGTCCCAAAGCCAGATGCAGAGAATGGCTGGATGAAATGGAGAGAGATACGACTCAACTGATTAACTCGAGGAGAGGTGGAAAATGACCATATCTCCCAAAATGTTTGCATATCTCTTTGATATTCACATTAATGGAAATTTGGCTGAAATATAGGCTGTGCCTATCTACATGTGTTTACTCAGGACATACAGTAAGCCTTACAAAGTGCTCCAACCAGCTGTGGGATTATGCAGTGATGTTGTCAGAACGTCTAACCTATATATTAAAAATGTGGTAAATGTGATTGATCAACTTTAATATTGCATTGTGCCTAATTTGGAACAAAGTATCCACCACCTCCTCAGATTTCTATTGTCATTAGGGGATTTACTGAGCTGCATGGACACCTTGCTTGATTAAGGAAAGCCTTTCCTGCATTACATGATACCGTGGCTGTTTACCTGGTCACCCCTAACCCTCGTCTTCTTATGTGTGTGTGACTGTATGTGCCCTCTGTGCAGCATCGTCCTCCTGCACCGTCTACAGACCCCACCGTCTATGACACTGAGCAAGTCCCATCCAGGCCCTTGTCAGCGGTGGAGAGCCCATACGCTCTGGTATGGGGGTCAATGTGAAACAAAACAAAAGCTCAGGGAGTCTAAGGGCCCTATTTTGACAACGCAATGTCAATGTTGTTTGACGCATGGCGCATATTGTTTTCTGGGCGGCTTTTTACTATTTTCACAGCACAGAAAATGAATTTTGTGCCGGCGCAAAGTTCAAAAAGGTTGGACTTACAATGCCTAATTAGTCATGGGTGTGTTGTGGGTGTAACACAGAAATAACCAATGACAGATCAATCTCTCATTGCCTTAAAGAACGAAGAGCGCAAAGCCCCTGGTGAATTGCTATCACACCAGCTGATCTTCTCCTTGAGCATTTAAGGAACTTAAACAGCTCACATCGGGTCTAGTAATAGTCAGAGCCGTAATGGCTCTGGAAAAATTGATGTCTACAGGTTGCACAAGACACAAATGGAGCTGATTTAGTCCTAATTAATTTAGATATCTCGGAATATTAATTTCATGTCAGCTAGGGTTGTTAATGAATAATCGATTATCGATTATTTGTTTGTTAAGGCTTGTTCGAATAAAAATTAAAGCTTAGCGAATAATCGTTTAATTTATTGCGCATTAGAGCAGCTACATCTTCCGGTACGCTATTGCGCAACAACGAGGAGAGGTGAAGGAGGTTAGGAAGAGAATAGCAGTGTGGGACCATTTCTCAAGAAACATGGGCCTATAGCTTATAAATTTCAATGCAATTACACTGACAAGGTTACCTACCAACGTCATTTAAAAGGCGGTCTGATACTGGAGAACTGTTCTCATATCAGCTAGTTTGGCAAAAAGTATGTGCGCATTGCCTAGTCGCGATGTTTTCTCCGATGTGAAGGGAAACAGGCATGCTGTTGATAAATTGGTTACTGCTTATTAGGCCTACGTAATTTGAGAAAAAAATGTTATTCGTTATTTAACGTAGCCTACTTGGCTACTGAAGGCTATTACAGAGCGCGTCAATTTTTTATAATAATTGTCTCTGCCTCGGAAAGCATGAACTTGTGATCCACTGGAATATGCATACCTGTGTGCCTTGCTCGCCCGCCCTCTCGTCCTGAGTTTGAACAAAACTATGTGAAAGTTCTTCCTATCACCAGCAATTTTGGTCAGAAAAGTTCCATATTTCGTCGTGCATTCAAAAATGCTCATGATAGCCGTATGCTGCATTCAAAACATTGTGACAAATCTAGCCAAGAGCTGGATTCTTATTTCACAATCTGGGACGTCATTAAGCTCTGGATAAAAGTACAGTCGAAAAAAATATTTAACAGCATAAACAAAAGCTACATTAGAGCTCTAATAACTGACGGTCAATTCCTTCACGAAATCCCTAAACATCGCAACCAGGTCTACACGGTTGATGTGGTGCAAGTTCGCACCTTAATGCACACTGATCCTTTCGCTCTCATGCTGCGGCAGGCCAAAATGCTCTATTTCCTTAATAACTTTGGAGAAATATAAGTAATTTTATGTGCGTTTTTTTGACATTAATTTGCGTGGGGAAGATGGGCGCAAACCCATGTATGTAGACTATGGCTCTGAAAGTGGGCAAATGACGTCTTTTTTTCCGCAAATAATCGATTAACTGTTTGTTAACTTTCTGAATAATCGAACATGAAAATTTCTGAAAAGTCCCAACCCTAATGTCAGCAGACTGAGAAAACGAACGTAGCTTTCAGTTGCAGGCTAATAAATTGTGTTTAACCACATCTTCCTGGACATCATAATGATTTTCAGATTGTAATAATTAATGTTGTGGCCTTCGTTGTTATGCTGGAATGAGGACTGTATTTCCTATTGCATTGTGTGCCCATAAAATAGCATTTTAAGAATGCGTGACTGACGAATGATCAGGTCAGTGGTGGACCTTTTTTCTGCATCTGTATAATAGCATCTGTTGCGCTTTGCGCCTAGCCACACCTTCGACACACCTTCAAGGGCACAATTGCTATATATATATATATATATATATATATATATATATATATATATATATATATATATATATATATATATATTGTGTGTGTGTGTGTGTGTCTAAGGTACTCATAAGGTACTCATGGCCATAGTTTTTGTCAGTGTGTGTTTACAGTACTCATGTGTTAGCGTGTAGAGTAGGCTACTCATTGCTAATGTGTTTAAGTGTTTGTGTGTAGAGTAGGCTACTCATTGCTATTGTGTTTAAAGAGTAGGCCACTCATTGCTATTGTGTTTGTGTGTAGAGTAGGCTACTCATTGCTAATGTTTTTGTGTTGCAGGATGCAGCGAATCCTCTCTACAGCGCAGTGCAGAAACCACAACCAGACCCACACCCCTAACCCCTCTACCAGCCTACACTACGCTACTGTCAACAAAAGTGTATCTACTACACCCCAACTCAAACATTTACAAGTATCTCATTAACATCAAGGTCTTAATGCACATTGGATTTCCAGTAATTACACAATCCACATTCTGGTATACTGTATACATGTCAATCCCTCACAATATCACATAATATACTAGGCAATTTTCTGATCTGTTTCTCGAGCATGATTTGATCTGTTCTCAAAAGGAGTAACGATGCACGTTAACTGAATGTACACTGTAATGTGTTCAGCAATGAGTGACACCACTTTGTGGGCAGGCCAGTGTTTAGGTCAGAGAAATTGAGCAAGCAATCAAATATTAAAAGTTCAAACTTTTAATCAAATATTAAAAGTTTCAACCGCTTGTTTACCATTGCTCCTGATCTTTCTATTATATTTCTACTATATAACACCTACCACACCTACATCTACAGCATCCGCCTGCTTTTTCCTGTGTAGGCCTGTAAACAGGAAATTTGTAGGTGCAGTAGAACCAAATCTGTTTAGGAGTTGCCGATGATGCCAGCCTCATCAGACTCATTTTAGGGGGGATGAGGGGTAGACTAGCCTGACAAGCCAGACTGTCACATAAAATGTATAGTCTGGCCACGAGTGATAGACCCTCGGGTAAGACGGCTAAAAAATCAATCAGCGCAAACTAACAAAGCGAATTCAAACAACGCTTAATCCCGCCCAACGATTCCCTGTCCAGATAGAATGTTCAGATTGGCTAAACACCACAATGTCTGAATACAACCTAGAGCGTTGAAGGGTGATTATGAAGGGTGGATAAACATGGTGTTTCCATCAGCTGTCCAGGATATGTGTTGTGCAGTTCTCAATGGAGCATAGAATTGGTAGTCTGAATATTTTACCATATTCTGACAAAAGAAGATCAGTCATCCTTTAAATGTTAAAGACAATATGGGAAAAGGATATAGGGGAAATGTTTGAAGACAATGTATGGTCTAATATCTGTAATAGAATCTATTTCCCATTCATGAGCAACAAAATTAAGGAAGCCAATTTCAAGTTCATTCATAAAATTAACTTAACTCTGCTAAAAATGCATAAAACTTCTAAAAACATACCAGCACTATGATACAAATATGATAAAAATGATTTAAAGGTAGACTTGAATTAGGTTACTTAATTCTCATTACTTATTTTGCAAAGAAATGTATACTTTTATTTTGGAAAAATGAGTCCCCTCCATCTTTCAAAACTTTCCTAGATCAAATATTTTCATTTCTACCTTTAGAAAAATTTTACTTTGAAGAAACATAACTGCGGACATGTTTTTGAAGAGTTTTGGTGTCCCATACTTTCGGGCGTGACAAACGCTCAATTCTGACCTGGCTATTGTATTAATTTTTGTACATGCCATGTTTCTATGGAGATTTGCTCCTTTATGGGTGTATGCATATGCATGCGTAAGTGTGTGTGTGTGTGTGTGTGTGTGTGTGTATGTGTGTGTATGTATGTGAATGTATGTATGTGTATGAGTGCGTATGTACAGTATGTATACATACAAGTATGTGTGTAGGTATGCGTACAGTATGTTTACGTATATGCATATGCATTCTCTTCCTTATCCATTTATTTATTTTCCTCCTTATTTTCATAGCTACTGTACTATGTTAATGTTATTTATTTTTCTTTTTTTCCTTCCTTTTTTTAGATGGATAATCCTTGGGTTATGTTTAAAGGAATGCAAAACCTTTCATTTGTAACATCTTTGTATGCCATATATTTGATTTCTTTGTGAAAAAATAAAAAAGATATATATATATATATATATATAAAAAAAAGAATTGTCAATCTTAGTCTAACAGTTGTACACCAACAATTCTGTAGTGGTGCTTTTTAAGTAAGGGATAATGGCCATTGTGAGGTGCGGTGGTATACAGAATTATATTAATGAGGCACAGGTATTGACTTGAATTTGAATGCAAATTTGCCAACTAGTGAGCAAAGCCAAAACAACACACTAAGTCTTGCAAATGAGAATATAAATATTTTATTTTGATACTCTCAATTACAAACAGTTCCCTGTATTCACATCTCCTTTGTTATAATAATAATAAATGCTTTCATGAGGAGACGAATAGTCCAATCCCAACAACCCCCCAAACCCTAGCGGAACACTCACACATGACGGCAGACGGATGGCAGCGCTAGCCGTTTACACATACAACAATATTTTCAACGCTCTCTGCAGGATGACGAGCAAGCAGCAGCAAGCGATAGCAAGTGGTGGCCAATCAAAACAGAGCATCAAAAGGTGCACTGGCAGTGACTGGTTGTTTATGTCGAGCACTGCCGTCCATCTACCCGTCGTGTGTGAGTGTTCCTTAAGAACTGAATCCTCAACAACTTACAGTGTCTGCCATGAAACTGACAAAATATGAAATTCATTCATGTCCATAGTCAGTACGATAGCCTTAGCCTACTAACCACATCTATTGCCTGGGAACATCACATATACAGACATAAGACTTCAGCTTAAAATCATGATTTAAAAACAATAGCATTTACGGCCTTTAGGTCCCTGGAGTAACAAAGAGAAATTAATTAATAAGTGGAAAAAATTCCTGAATAGATTGCAACAAAGTCCAAAGTATTAGCCTGAATAAAAACACAGACACGAAATATAGAAGAGTGCACACTGTTGGAGCTCCTGTTACAGTGCAATGAACCAATCAACCTTGACAAAGGCCACACATGGTCAAATAAATATAAAAACATACTTGAGTCTACACTATATTTTTCATATAAAAAACACAGGCACACCACTACTGGCTAATTTAATTTGCATAGCCAGTCTGTCTGTCTAGATGATCATCGAACAGCTCATTTCCAATTCACGAAAAAATTAAGACGCACATTTCTTGAAGAGGTTGCACCTAGCATTTAGATGAAAACAGGTTTCAGTCCCTGAAAACAACTACTTTTGAAAACTCTGGGCAAGGAGATTTCTGAAAACTCCTTCAAACACTGGTGTAAAGAGGGAAAACGAAGATCTAACACAGTGGTGTGTAGCTCCTCATCAAGTTTCATGTCTCTGGTTGTAAAAGTGCGACTGTGGTGCAATTGACTTGGCGTAAACTACTCACTCACTATTCGGTCTGAGCTGTCACAAATTCTTTCATTCTCCTCGCTATGTACAGCAGCAAACTCATACCACAGGCCTATGGTTGAATGATGCCGGACTAGTCATTTTGTTGGTGCAGTAGTTTTTGTGTTTTTTTTTTCTCCTTAATTTTACAAAACAAATAAGCATGACGTGTACAATGTATAATGTCTAAGCAAACAGTGACCGCAGTTCACCTGAGTTTAAAAAAGCCTTTAGACTATTACTCTACCACATAGCGTATATCTCTGAACTCTATTAGCTCCAGTCAAAAGTAATCCCAGACTGGGTCCAGAATCCAGCTGTGTGGGACAGAAAAGGTGTGGCCAGTCATAGAACTGGAGGAGACTGCCTGCAGGGAAGAAAGAGGGTTGTTTGTTGGCAATTGAAAAGCTGTTTTTATTACACTTGGCATGCTCA
>JAODXP020000356.1:0-18001 GCA_027497455.2 Sardinella longiceps | reverse complement strand
GAGAAGAATTGTAGGTGTATGTTGCCTGTTCAAAAACAGTTCTAGCGATACCCTTTCTGCAACACAAATCTGCCAATTTCATATGAGGTGCATATTAGACCTAGCCTGGCGATGCCATCCTACGTAGCTCCGCTAAACATTTATCTCCGCACGTAGTCTGGAATAAACCCCCCTTCCCGCCTTTCCGTCGGTTACTCTACGGTTTAGCCAATCAGCACACAGTTTAGAGCGATGTCTCAAAATGTTGTAGTCTTTTTTTAAGGTCAGTGATAGGGACGCGTTTGTTATTCTCTCCCCCACTTTCGAATTACATTCACAAAATTGGTACATGACATTAGCATCCATGATCTTGAGGATTTATTGCCACTACGATGTCAAAATAGATCAGAACTTGCGAGAGATCTGTTAATACTGAAAGCGAAAGTTGTAGGCGTGAGAGCCAGGCGAGGGAATATGTCATATTCAAACGGAAACCTATTTCAATTGCGTTGGGCCAGACTGTATGACACAGTCAACAGTCGCTTTCGCCCAGGCTATATTAAACCTGCTTAGACCTACCAACATGAAAGGGATACAAAATTAAGTGGTGGCACACTGGGACTGTATTAGTGATGGTCAAAAATTAGCTTTTTTTTCTTCACTCATGTTTGTGGTTGCGCATGTACATTTGGCAGGTTGGCTCTCTGAGGAAAATCCCTTTGCTCATGTGGCCCTCAACAAAAATGACACCCCTGATCTAACGTATCTAGCTATCTATAGGCTGCTCAGAGAACAGTCTGGGCGTCACCAAGGTGATACTGAGAACGGTAGACTGGAAGTGAAACCAGCGCCAACGCTACAACCTAGAGTTCTGCTCTTTTTATGTTAACATCTGCCTCTGTAGCAATAGTTTGTGAATTCACAGGTTAGCTGAATTATTTTTGAGTGGATGTTGTCAATGCTCACGCCAAATGAAACTTTAAAAGGCTCAACAATACCACAAAAATGCCTGCTTGACTTCTGCTTTATGAAACTCCAAATACAGTAAATGTAGTGTGTGTGTGTGTGTGTGTGTGTGTGTGTGCTTGATGCAATATTACAATATTGCATTTCATAAGCGGTGTCTTAGATTTTAGTCTAGAGTGTAATATCTTCAGTGTTTTTATGACACTGAAAACCAGGGTTCAGGAATGATCTCCTGGGTTTGCAGATATGCTTCAGTTTCAGTCTGTCTCAGTATACAGTAGATCATGGTCGCTTTTTACAGTAGAGTGCTTTTCAATAGCGGCAAGACTAAAATGGCCGTAGACGTCTGTTAAACGTCTATCTTAATTATATTGAATAATGTAAATAGTAATGATTTATTATAATATTTTAAAGACATCCAGTAGTAAAGTGGTGGGAAGTTTACAGCTGTAGGAAACTGTAACCAAATGAGTTTTACTGCTTCTTAGAAGTCAGGGTCAAGTCTAGTGTACATGGAAACAGCCTCCACTGCTTTAACTAGTCATGCAGAAACCGTTTCCTCTGGGCCTCTAAAAATAAGAACACATTTGTAAAGACCTCTCCCTCACTGTTCCTTTTTACAAGTCCCACTCTCAACACTCAACACACAGCCTGAGAGGATGAGAGAAGAGATCGAACTGTATATGTGTGTGAGTGACTCTTGCTGTCGTTCTTATTCTCTCTACTCTCTGGCTGACTAAGGCTTGAGTGGCACCTCTGTGTTGCTCTGTCTGCCTCTGCTGGTGCTGCTATAGGCTAAGTCATGATGCTGCAGTGTGTGGCCTCCCTGTGGCTGCTGCTCCTATGGGTGTATGTTCTCTGTACTCAGGCGTGGCTCGCCCACAAGTGTATTGTGTACGACGACGCAACCAACTGGCCATCCGACACCGGCTGCCCGGGCCTGCATCACACGGCCGCCTGTCATGACGTCACGGACATCAGGAGAGACGTACGAGGGCTGCCGTTTGACCTGCAGACACTGTGTGTGGATGTCAGCAGGGCCAAGCGCGTCCACGGCGCCCTGCCTGACGGATCTTTCTCCGGGCCCCGAACTTACGCCACCTCTACGTTGGCGGCTGTTTCTCTCGCGTGCTGAACGGCTCCTTCCGTGGCCTGGCTGAGCTGCGTTCTCTGACCCTGCGTCACCTCTACGTGCCGCTGGACTGCTGCGAGGCAGCCATCACCCCCGCCGCTCTGCTGGACCTGCCCAGCCTGCGAGAGCTCCGTCTGCACGGGTACAGCTTACGGAAGCTCCAGCCGCACGTCTTCGCCAGTCTGCCACAGCTCAGACGCTTGTTTGTCAACGCCACGTGTGACGACGACCTTGCTGAGGTCATATGCAGAGTGACCCCGGTGACCTCGCTCTGGGAGCTGACCCTAAACGCTCCGTTGGTGCAGGAGCTCAAGCGACACCACTGCAGCGATGCTGAAGGGGTTCTGGAGAGAGAGGACGTCCCACTGGCGAATCTCACCACAGTCCGTCTGACGGTCGGCATGGTGACCGCGGTAGAACCCGGAGCTCTAAGCTGTTTCCCAAGACTGACTTACCTGTCTCTGCAGATGAAGGAACAACTCCACCAGCAGCTCAACCAGACAGCTATTCAGACAATAGAGTTCTTGGACTATGGCCAGAGCGAAATCTACATGCAGGAGATGTGTGCTGTGGTATCAACCTTCTCCATTAAACGCATTGATTTGCATTATGACTGGATCAATATGTCTGACTTTGACCCCAACCAATGTAAATCATTGGAGGGTTTGTCCTTGCTGTCAAACTCAGCCTCGACTTTAAGCTTAAAATTCCTCTATGATTTGCCTCACCTAACCTACCTGGCAGTGGAGGGGCAGACGGTCAATACAATGTGTTTGCCACTGCCACCCCCTGCCCCATGGCTCACCACTCTCAGACTGAAGTTCACCATCCTGGGCCAGTTATACAGACATGAATTCAGCTGTCTGTCTCACCTGTCCGATCTGGACCTGGTGGCCAACAGGATCTCGGACATCGAAGACTATTCTTTTGAAGGCCTTGAGTGTCTAAGACATCTGCGCCTGTCATTCAACAACGTCTCTGTGATCAGGGAGCACACCTTCAGCGGACTCTCCGCCCTGGAGACGCTTCACCTGAGCGAGAACCCACTCCTACGCATCGCCGAGCGCTCATTTCAGCCGCTCCTGAACCTGAGGGAGTTGGTCTTGAGAACCCTGGGGTGTCCTCTGTCTCGGAGAAGCGTCAGCAGACTGAACCTCACCCACATGTTTGGCAGCATTCCAGCAAACCTGAGCAGCCTGACAATACTGCTGGGTCCAGGACCCATGAGTCTAGCAGCAGGTGGGCCCAGCTCCCCACAGCGCCCCCTAGCTCTCCGGCTGGTTAGCAGCAGCATCACTCTTGAGGACTGTCAGATGCCCTTCTTCCGCTCGGTCGTCACGTTCCTCGTGGCCAGCCGAGAGGTGATGTGCAGGTCGGAGTTTATTGGGAAGTACATGCAGAGCCTGGAGACTTTTGAGTTCCTGTCGGACTTCCCTCCACAAGAAGTGGACCTGTCCAATCTGAACGCTCTGACCCGTCTAAGGAGGCTTCGGCTCCAGAATCTGGACCTCCTGCAGCAGCCTTCTCTGGGCAGCCTCCTGCACAACCTCACCTTCCTGCGCACCCTCATCCTCTTCAACTGCAGCCTGAGCTACCTGGGGCCCAGCCTGGCCCGAGACCTGCGCTCCCTCACCGGCCTGCTGGTCAAGTCCGATGAGGTCATGGAGGTGTCGCTGGGCTTCGTCCAATCACTGCCCAGCCTCCGCTACCTGCTCCTCCAGCGTCTGCAGCTCCTGTGCAGCTGTGAGAGCGCCTGGCTGGCCGACTGGCCGCGGGAGACGGAGCAGGTGGAGGTGGTGGTGTCCCGTCCATCCCTGGGGGAACTGCGCTGCCTGAAGGACACCACCCACAGCAACAACTTCCTGCGCTACGCAGAGCGCGAGTGCTTCTCTCGAGTGGGCTTCTTCTTCTTCCTCGTCTCCACTCTGACCGTGGTGCTCTTCACGCTGGCTCCCATGATGCATCTGGTCGCTGGCCCGTACTTCCCGCCTCTCTACCACATCCTGAGAGGCTGGCTGTTCGAGCTGGGGCAGCGCTCCACCTCTTCGTCGTATGCGTATGACGCCTTTGTGTCCTATAGCGGGCACGACGAGCAGTGGGTGATGGAGGAGCTGCTCCCTAATCTGGAGCGACCAGGCCCACCCTTCCTGCGCCTCTGCCTGCATAGCAGGGACTTCCAGCTGGGGAAGGACGTGGTGGAGAACATCACTGACAGCCTGTACGCCAGCCGCCGCACGCTGTGCCTGGTCAGTCGCCACTTCCTGCGCAGCAGCTGGTGCTCGCTGGAGCTGCGTCTGGCCACCTACCGGCTGCAGGTGGAGCGCAGGGACGTCCTCATCCTGGTGTTCCTGGAGGAGATCCCCTCACGGCTGCTCAGCGCCCATCACAGACTGGCACGCCTGCTCAAGACCAGGACCTACATCCACTGGCCACACGACCCCGCACAGCAACAGGCATTCTGGGACAGACTGTGGGCCAAACTGGCACCACCAGGGGAGTAGGGAAGGGCATGAATGGTGTAACACACGCACACACACACACACCTGGCCTGAGAGAGTAGGGTAAGGGCATTCATGTTGTTATACACACACACACACACACACACACACACACACACACATCCTTCAGCCTGCTCGTGTTTTACTTACACAGAAGAGTGGTGGGTTGTTATCCATAAAGACTGTGCTCAAGATTAAGTTGAAATGTTTAAGTATCAATAGTGTTCTTTTTTTCATAATTTACAAAATGACTGGTAATATCCAGGATTAATGTAATATTCTACACAATAAATCACAAGCCTCATACTCATACATAAAAAAATCTAATTAATTCATGTTTCAAAATAAAATGCATCATGCACGGCAGTATTGATGGAGTGGAGTCTTTTCTGTCTGCTGTGCCCTGACAGGTAGCAGCAGACGCATAACTGAGTACTTTAGTGTCTTATCTCCAAAGCCAGGCCTGGCCAGGAGAGTCAAACAAGAACTGATGATGTGATAGGGCTACCATTCTGGGAATGTTAGTCCATTATCAAACATTTTGATACTGAAAAAGGAAGTTAAGTTTCTCATACAAGCGGCAGGAACAGATTCAGGCCACACACACACACACAGTCAGTGTCAGAGAGGTCTTTCTCTGTTTTAGCGAGACTAACATCAAGCTGCAGTCTTCTCTCTGATCTGAGTCAAAGGGACTCTACACCCAGCTGGATCTCTGCTGCAGGGAGGATGAGGTGTGTGTGTCCTAGGCAGGCTTCCGTAGCTGTGCTTCTCTCTTTGATCTCCTCCATCTCCTGGGCCTGGGTGTCTAACAGCTGCCAAGTGCTGGATGCAGCCTCACCGTATCAAACATCAATCCAGCTCAGTTGGTGTCCACGCAGTGACCTCACCGCTGTCTGTAACAACGTGACCAATGAGAAGATGGATCTGCCCACCGTCCCAGCTGACATCCAGGTTCTTTGTTTGCGGACAGAAGGCGGCTTGGTGCTTCAGCCGGACATCTTTGCTAGGTTCCATAGCCTCAGAAGTATCTACATCGAAGGGCGTTTGTCTGCAGTCTTCCCCGGTGCCTTCAGGGGAGTGACCAGCCTGCTCCAGCTCTCCCTGCTCACTCCACAGAAGACCAACGTGACCTTCGCCTCTAAGGCACTCGGTGACCTGCACCGTCTGGAGGAGCTCGTCCTTAATGGCTATGCTCTTAGCGGTATGGCTCCAGATGTGTTTGATGGACTGGACCAGCTGAGACGTCTTGAAGTCTCCAGATCTCCAGATGAGAGGTTCTCTGAGCTCCTGTGCAGACTGGTGAGTGTGAGCATGTCACTGGAAACCCTGCATGTCACCATGGAGGAGATGGAGACTCTGGAGGCTTCAAACTGCTCTGCTGGGCTGAGTGGTTTCCCTGCACTACACAACATCAGCTTTGATTTTCAAAACGTCAAGGCAATAGAGAGAGATGCTCTGAAGTATTTTTCGAGTATATCAGGCCTCAGCATGCCAATGACTGATCTGCTGCAGACTCAGCTCCTAGAGTCTGGGATTCAGAGGGTGGATAAAATGGATCTCATCTGGATGGATCTAAGTGTTAAGTGCGTGTGTGAAATTGCACTGGCGTTCTACGTCACTGACTTGAGATTATCCTTCAACCTGATTCAGGAGACTGACGAGACTGCTTGGGAGAGATGCCAATGGCCGGAGAGCCTGTCCCTCACAGTCGTCCCAAATGTCAACCTCAGCTTCATGCACACTCTCTCAGCCACCCAACACTCATCATATGTCAACCTCAGCTTCATCCACATCCTCCCCAATTTAAAAGATCTCATAGTATCGCCATACTATTACCAAACGAGTGTAGATAAGACCTTGTCTTCTCTGTGCAGTGGTCAGGATCGACATGCCGGACTAAGAGCCATCGCTTTCCGTTATCATTGGAACATGACCCTTAATAACAGACAGTTTGCCTGCTTACAAAACCTTGAGGCTCTGTTTCTCAATGGTCTTCATGTGAAGACTGAAGACTTTGCATTTGAGGGGCTTCACAAATTGCAGGTGTTGAATATTGAGTCAAGATATGACAGCAAGTTTTCTTTAACCTGTGCTACTTTCATGGGTCTCCATCATCTCCAGAATTTAGAGATTATAAAAGTTTGGTCTGCAGTTATTACAGGAAAACATTTTGAGGATCTTCATAATTTGCTGACACTGAAGATCTACCGTGGCTCACTTGAAAATATTAAGGATTTTTCTTTCGCTAAACTGTCAAAACTAAACCTCCTGGACCTTAGTTATAATCATATATCTGTAATCACATCCAATACTTTCTCACGGCTCCGAGAGCTGCAGACTTTGTTACTGGAGTCGAATCCTTTGAAGCATATAGAGGCATCTGCCTTCAGCCACTTCCCCAGCCTCCAGATCTTCAGTCTGGGCTTCTTTACGCCCTCTGTCCCTGAACACTGGAACATGGAACAGCTCCTCAACCTCAGCCTCGTTTTTGGGATGTTCCCTCAAAAGCTGTCTGACCTCTCCATCACCTCTGTGAGCCCCATGACCTTGGTCATTGCTGACGACAGCACCCCAAAAGTGGACGTAAAACTCCATCTGAGTGCGAAACAGATCCTTTTACTGGGCTGTGAGAGGCGCTTTGTGAAATCCGTTACCCATCTTTATGTGAGGGCCGATCGGTTCTTGTGTGAGCCGGACTTCACTTCTGCCATTGGCCATTTCAGCTCTGTGTGTCAGCTGCATTATGAGGGCTCCTCAAGCACAGCACAGGACCTGTCAGGATTAAATAAACTGCTACATTTAAAACAACTGGATCTAATAAACATGAACTTTTTCAACTCTCCTGGCACGGATGTCATGTTTCATAACTTGACCAAGTTAGAGATCCTGTCCCTATACAACTGCTGGGCTGATTCCCTAGAGGGATCGTTGACTGTTGACCTGACGTCTCTGAGATATCTCTGCCTCTACATTTCCTCTGAAACCAGCGTGAGCTTTTCTGGAGCCCCTCGCCAGTCTCAAATATCTGATTGGAATTAAATTCCAGCTTCGCTGCAACTGTGAGAACGCCTGGTTTGACGGCTGGGCAAGGCAGCAGTCTCGAGTGGAGGTGTTTCTCTTCTCCCAGCAGAGGGCACTGCAGTGCCAGAGCGAGGGTGGGCTGGAGGAACTGGAGCGGTTCGGTCGGGAGCACTGCAGTCTGGACGTGGGTTTGGTTCTCTTCTCCAGCACAGCCTCCTTCCTGCTGCTCTTCATGCTGGTGGTGCTGCTGCAACAGCTGGCCTCAGACTACCTGCTGGCCTTCTTCCACATCGCTGGCAGCTGGCTGAATGAGGCGCTGCGTCGCAACACCAGGAGACGCTACCTCTCACGACGCCTTTGTGTCATACAGTGGGCACGACGAGCAGTGGGTGATGGAGGAGCTGCTCCCTAATCTGGAGCGACCAGGCCCACCCTTCCTGCGCCTCTGCCTGCACAGCAGGGACTTCCAGCTGGGGAAGGACGTGGTGGAGAACATCACCGACAGCCTGTACGCCAGCCGTCGCACGCTGTGCCTGGTCAGTCGCCACTTCCTGTGCAGCAGCTGGTGCTCGCTGGAGCTACGTCTGGCCACCTACCGGCTGCAGGTGGAGCGCAGGGACGTCCTCATCCTGGTGTTCCTGGAGGAGATCCCCTCACGGCTGCTCAGCGCCCATCACAGACTGGCACGCCTGCTCAAGACCAGGACCTACATCCACTGGCCACACGACCCCGCACAGCAACAGGCATTCTGGGACAGACTGCGGGCCAAACTGGCCCCTGTGAGGGTGTGAGAGAGTGCAGAGAGAAAATGAATGGAGAGAAAGAAAGAAGCGGGATTGATGGAGGGAGGGAAAAGGAAAGAGTGGAGAGGAGAGTGATTGAGTGAAGGGAGGGAGTGAGAGCGGGAGAGAGAGAATGGGAAAGAGAGAGAGAAATTGTGATGAGTGAGCAACTGAATTCCACAGATTATGATCATTTGAGGGGATGTAGTGGCTCAATTGGCTAAGGCACCATATCATAAATCTGAGGACTTGGGTTCGATTCCGGCCCGAGGTTATTCCCCGATCCCTCCCCTTCTCTTTCTTCCACTCATTTCCTATCTCTAAACACTGCCCTACAGTATATAATACAGGTGGGGAAAGCCCCAAAAAGATAGATGATTTGAAAGAAACCTATAGAGTCTCAAGTCTTTTTGATATTCAGGAGCACTGAACACTAAACACTGCAGAGGAGACAAGAATTACAAGTTTTACACTTGGAGAAAATGCTTCCCCTGCGCCTGGCTGGGTGGCTCTCCTGGTTGGATATTTGACTTTGGAGCAGAGGGCTGCCAGTTCAAATCCCAGCTGATGCGTATCGTTTCACAATACTAACACCTGTCAATCAAAATGCATATATCAACCATCACAGCCACGGCAAGGGGAGCCATGACGCTTGGTCAGGGGGTATCACCTCCCCTCACATCCTCGTTTGCAGAGATCGGGATCTGTTGTTGTAGTGTAGTTTCAAACTCACACACGTGGGGTTTTCTTCTCTAAACACAGGTTATGTAATTTATCACTTAGTACCCTGCTTTGGTAAAACAGTCCCAGAACCCCCTATACACTCAACGGCAAACAAAAGCATCAACACATCTTGTGAAAAAATGTTTTGTATATTTAATCAATAGAAAGTTCAAAAAGTGACATGTATGTACAGTAACAATGGTCATTTCTGTGTGCATTAAATTAATAGCAAATATCTCTTCTCTTCTTACACAGTCAGGGAACATTAACATAATGCATTGTTTAGATGACTGAGCAACTTTGGTCATCTCTGTGCACTGACCATCTGTCCATAATGTATGTGGAGTCTTGGTTAAGATGTGTTTATTAAAAACCTGCATTCTACTGTGCAGCATGAGGTGTCATTCATTCTCGGTTCAGATGTGAGGACAGTGGAATCTATGCTGACAGACAGTCATGACATCCATAAAGACATTAGGTTTATTGTGGTTCATAGAACTTATGAACCAGAAATCCAGTGTAAATCAATCCATAGCCCTGTTGTTCAAACTCATTAAGTGCTGTAGAAAGGAAGAAGAATAAGAACATATGATACCACATAGTGTAGTTTGCTAGGCCACAGCTCTGTCTACGTGAATGGGGGCACACTTTCAGTTTCATTTCATTATGTCCCAGTCAGCAATATTTTTCAGTTTGTGTACCATCATATTTTCTCATTCTTTTTCTTTCAGCATTCAGTTACTATTCTGGCGTCCGTTTCCCAAAAGCATAGTTGCTAACTAAGTTCCAACTTAGTTGTCAATGGGAAATTGCATTGCAACCAACATAGTTGCTAAATTAGCATGTTTTTGGGAAACAGATGCCAGAACAACAGGGCTATTGATGGATTGACATCCTTTAAGTAGACTTTATTGTATGGTTAATGGAGACTCATTCAGTTCAAGAAAGTAGCTGTGTGCACATCCCACCTATTAGGCCAGGTGCAGGACAAATGGAATGTCGTATAAAAGAAAGGAAAATGTCCGCAACACTGATTATACTCCCATAGTTTAATTAAAAAGCAACGTTTCGACCCTTTATGGTCTTCTTCAGGCAAATGGTATGAACATTTGTGAGTGGGTATATATGCACAGGCACAGATATCAGCTGATCCACAAGAGGACCAATGGCAGCTTCATTGACAATAACTAATGAGCCTAATTGCCCCACTAATGACTTGAAGAGTGTCAGGGTTAAGTCTGGTACATAACATCATACAAATTTCCGACAAAAAGGGCATACAGTGCATAATCCAAGCATGACAAATAACCATAGTACATTGCTAGTGGCAAGTGAATAAAGACAAAAGAGAAAAGAAAAAACTCATATAACCCAAATAACCAGCCAAATACTCAGATAATCGTAAACATAAACATAATGTGTAAAGACCCAATCAGTTTTTACACAGTCCGCATCAAATAAATGGTTTGATATCGAAATCTTTATTAAGACCGTTTGGGGATAACGTGTTTAAAAAATGAATCCAAAATGTTTCACGTTGGAAAAGTCAGATCATTGAGTTGTCTTTTAATTTCATTATCATAATCCATAGCATTCTGCAAAACAACCTCTACACGAACATTCCACATGATGGTGGTCTTGATGCACTTCGGCATTTTCTCTCGAGTCGTTCTGACATGAAACCAAGTATTGATTGCATTCTTGATCTGGCTAGCATTGTGCTTAACAACAATTTTTTTCGTTTTCAAGACATTTTCTACCTACAAAGGAAGGGTACAGCCATGGGCAGCAAAATGGCTCCTAATTATGCTTGCCTATACATGGGCCTTTTTGAACATCAATATGTAATGTCTCAGACTAACCCTTACTATTCGAAAATATTGTTTTATAAGCGTTTTATTGATGACATTTTTCTTATTATTGACTGTACAGTAGATGAGCTAATGGGTTTTCATGAGTATCTCAACTCTTGTAATCAACATCTAAAATTTACCTTGGAATATGATGTGAATCGTATTAGTTTCCTGGATGTACAGGTCTATAGAGATGGCACGACTTTTCAAACTGACCTTTTCCGCAAACCAACTGATCGAAACACTCTTTTACATGGGGATAGTTTTCATCCCAGACAACTGATTAAAAGTCTTCCGATCAGTCAGTTTCATCGGATACGTAGGATATGCAGTGATAATGCATCCTACTCAAGACAGGCTACTGAGATGACCCAAAGATTTCTCACCAGGGGTTATAAGCATAACTGGGTCGATGCGGCCAAAACGCGCTTTGATCAGGTGACACAGGAGGAGTGTCTCCAACCAAAAGAACACAAAAAAGACCAAAATTTGTCCACCCTCTGTTGTGTTAAATACTCCCCTCTTGTGTTTGAATTTAAGAAAACGATCCAGAAACACTGGCATATCATTGATTCGGACCCTAAATTAAAGAAGGTTTATAAAGAGAAACCCAAGGTGGTTTTTAAACGCGCACCTAATCTAAGGGACCATCTTGTTAAGAGTGACACACGCCCGCCACTCAAGTCTTTTTTCAATATGCCAGATGGCAATTATAGATGTGGCAGTTGCGCCCAGTGCTCCTTCACTCATAAATGTAAAAGTTTTAATCACCCGCACACTGGCAAGTCGATCCCCATTCGTGGTGCCATTACTTGCAGCACAACCCACGTTATCTATATGATTCGCTGCCCGTGCGGCCTAGCATACGTGGGGAAAACTACGCGCGCTCTGCGGACCAGAATGAGTGAACACAGAAGCACCATAAGAACTGGTGACGAGCGCAGCCCTGTCGCGGCTCATTTTAAACAAGCCGGGCACAATGTTTGCACACTTAGATATGTTGGGGTCGAATGGGTTAACAAATTACCGAGAGGGGGGGATCGAGACAAAAAACTTCTCCAACGTGAAACATTTTGGATTCATTTTTTAAACACGTTATCCCCAAACGGTCTTAATAAAGATTTCGATATCAAACCATTTATTTGATGCGGACTGTGTAAAAACTGATTGGGTCTTTACACATTATGTTTATGTTTACGATTATCTGAGTATTTGGCTGGTTATTTGGGTTATATGAGTTTTTTCTTTTCTCTTTTGTCTTTATTCACTTGCCACTAGCAATGTACTATGGTTATTTGTCATGCTTGGATTATGCACTGTATGCCCTTTTTGTCGGAAATTTGTATGATGTTATGTACCAGACTTAACCCTGACACTCTTCAAGTCATTAGTGGGGCAATTAGGCTCATTAGTTATTGTCAATGAAGCTGCCATTGGTCCTCTTGTGGATCAGCTGATATCTGTGCCTGTGCATATATACCCACTCACAAATGTTCATACCATTTGCCTGAAGAAGACCATAAAGGGTCGAAACGTTGCTTTTTAATTAAACTATGGGAGTATAATCAGTGTTGCGGACATTTTCCTTTCTTTTAATGGAGACTCATTGCAAGACTGCATCTGTCTGTCCTAGTCCCTCCAATGATCAGAAACCAATGGAAGCAAATATGTCATCAATATCGCCACCATCATCATCATCAGCAGCAGCAGCATTAGTAGTTTTCTGTGGGATTGTCTTTGAAGAGTTCCCGTTACCAGCAGCAGGGCCTACGATGTCATTTCCTGTCCGCTCATCCTCCTCCGAGGAGCCGACTGGCAGTGGCACGCTGGCTGGGTCCACAAGTTGCTGTGGCAACTCTTTGTGTTTGCTGCTAGGAGGTTGGACTGTTCTAGAAGCAGCTTTGGATGTTCTGCTTGTGTGTGTGAGAGTTCTAGAATGATTCCAGAAAGTTCTATGAGCAGTTCTAAAGAAGCGTTGAGGGTCCAGGTGCTGCCTCCACAGTGTTCTCAGGGAATGGGAGGGCCGAGGAGAACTCCACCTGCCCAGCAGTAGAATGTGTCTCAGGGTAAGCTGGAACCTCCGCAGTCTCCCCTTCACGCTAAGAACGTAGAATGGAAAACAGAATATTACTCCACACACACACACACACACACACACACACACACACACACACACAGAGCTGGGCCATTGTTTCCCCCAGCACTTTAATACTTAACTAAGAGTACAGTGAGTACCTTGACTAAATATTTGGGATTCCGAATGTTTTGTTTGTGCTTCTTATGAAATGACACCACCTACTCTCTCTCTCACACACACACACACACACACACACACACACCTTGACCAACTGCAGGATACACTGACTAAATAATGTTAAAGTAATGTAAATGGCATGAGATGGCAAAAACTGTTTGAGTTGAGGCCTGATAATCAGTTAACCCAATAGTGTTTCTCTTGCCTCCTCTGCCCCGACGCACTGGCTGAGTGATGAACCTCCCGTACCTCCCTGCCACCAACCCTACCCCACTACAGATGCCCAAGGTTTCTTCCTACATAACAAACTATTTACAAAGCGAGGGAGTTTTTCCTTGCCCCTGATTCTCATGGATGCTTCCCGTACTGTCTGTAAAGCGCCGCGAGACAATGTACTGTATTTGTGCGCTCTACAAATAAAAAAAAATTGAATTGAATTGAATAGAGGTGAACAGACTTAGCAGGTGCCACAGCAGCACAAGTCCAATCAAAGGTCAAAGGTCACACCACAACATACCCCAAGCCATCGGTCTCCATGGTAACCATCCTGCGGGTCCTTAAACACATGAACGCCAGACATCGCCTCTCCTGGGTCAGCTTCCTGTCCTGACACCACTGGATCACTTCCTGTAAGGTCACGGCCAGGTGACTGAAGGAGGGGCGGCGTCTAACTGCTTGACAAACATCTTCTTCTGGCCAATCACAGCTTGATCCTGAGCGGAGGGCCGTCTCTGGTTGGGTAGTTTGGCCATCTGTCAGGACGATGTTAATAGTCAAAGAACATCCTCTGCCATAAATACACTGGCCAGTGTGTGTGTGTGTGTGTGTGTGTGTGTGTGTGTGTGTGCACACCTGTGTGTTAGTGGTTCTGTTTCCCATGAGCAGGGATTTAATGTCCAGCTGTGCTCCCACATCTACAGAGAGAAAAACAAGATAATTAATATTTTACATAAACAATCATACACACACACACACACACACACACACACACACACACAGGACCATAGACATTTCTCTCACACACACACACACGACTGTGGGCATTTTCACACAAACACACATATAAGACTATAGACATTTCACACAGACACACACAAAGGGTTGTAGACATTTCACACAGACACACATACATAGGACCATTGATAATAGATATTTCACACAAACAGATTGTAGATATTTCAAACTAACACACACAGGACCATAGAGATCTCTCACACAGACAGATGGACAAAGCGGTAAGCGTGCAGACAGACAGACACAAACATAGACACCAACAGCAAAGCAAGGCCATACTCATGATGTCTTCTCTTCTCTGAAGCACAAGGCTGCCCAGGTCCTCTTTCAGTCGTTTGGCCTTCTGCACTCCCACAGTCCTTCCCTTCCTCTTCCTCTCTCCCCCCTCCAACCCCTCTTCCTCCCCTCCAAACAGCCTGCTAAGGAGCGGAGCTCTGGAGGACCTCCTCCTGCTGCTGAGCCTCCTGGCCCGACCTGAGAGCTCCATCTCCAGCAGACGAGCACCAGAGGGGCCCAGCACGGCACGCAGGTCCCCAGGCAGGGTGAAGCCTGTGAGGTAGGGCAGGGGCCGGGCCTGGGACACGTGTTCCAGGAGCTCCAGAGAGTGCTGGTAGAGGGGCGCCAGGGCACGCAGTAGGCCCCGGAACAACACCCTGAGACGGGGGAGAGAGGACAGAGGAGACAGTCAAAGTGAACTTTATTGTCAATGAAACTCTGCAACAGTACAAGTACATTGCAAGAAGACTGAAATTGTGTTTCTCTAAACTCCAAATGTGCAATAGCAAAAATAAAAAAAAATTGACATACGACTAAGATATATAACTGTGTTTAAGACATCACAACTCACAAGGACATAAAGTGCAATTAGATATCAGGATATCAGGCATGATAAGAGATATCAGTAACAGTAGTCGGTAATATAACAACAGGTAGGGAGGGGAGTGTGTGTGTGTGTGTGCGTGTGCGTGTGCGTAGGACTGAACATAGTCTGGAGAGCATGCTGGCGAGCAGTAGGTTGAGAATGAGAGAGATGTGTGTGTGTGTGTGTGTGTGTGTGTGTGTGTGTGGGACTGACCATAGTCTGGAGAGCATGCTGACGAGCAGTAGGTTGAGGACAACAAAGTCTCCAGTCTGTAGATGCTGTCTAGTCAGGCTGGAGCACACACACCAGTCAAGGCCTACAGAAGAACTTTGAATGTGTCTTCAGTCTGTGTGTGTGTGTGTGTGTGTGTGTGTGTGTGTGTGTGTGTGTGTGTGTAAGACAGATATATGAAGGATGACAGCAGAACTTTGCAGTCTCTCCCTTGGTAAGGGTACAGTGTGAGTGATATGTCAAAGCTGACGTGATTGTAGGTGTGCATGTTTAATGGAAACATAAGGGTTCTTGTTCTGGGGGTCATCCAAATGTTATGGTGTGTGTGTGTGTGTGTGTGTGTGTGTGTGTGTGTGTGTGTGTGTGTGTGTGAGAAGGATACATGAAGGCTCTTGAGCATTGGTCTAAGAGGCGGGTAAGGAGGCAGGTGTGTGTGTGTGTGTGTGTGTGTGTGTGTGTGTGTGTGTGTGAGAAGGATACATGAAGGCTCTTGAGCATTGGTCTAAGAGGCGAGTAAGGAGACAGGCCCCGCCGACCATCTTCACACACACCCACTCCAGAAACGCCTGACTAGGGACATCACACTCTCCACACTCCAGGCCCACCGTCCTGCAACACACACACACACACACACACACACACACACACACACACACACACACCGAGACACTCACATTAACACACATAAAAGACACATTCCAGGAATAGTGGCCTGCAACTCAACACACTCTCACACACACACACACACACACACTTCTGCAACAAAAAAACACAGTCATGAAAAGGCTTACACATGTGCTCTCTCTCTCTCTCTCTCTCTCACACACACACACACACACACACACACACACACACAATAACACCTTAACATACAAAGGATGACCACCAGAACAGACATGTTTACAAGGGGAAGAATCATATTATGAATTCATTTTAATGGGAACCCCGTCCAACCCCGTGCTCGTGTGTGTGTGTGTACCTCTGAGCTCGCTTAGGACATGCCTCCCACAGGTCCTGCACAGCCTCCTGCAGCTTCATCTCCTTCACACGGTTTACACACTGCTCCACCTAACACACACATACACGTAAGATCTAGACTAGTAGAATAGCCAATTATATAAAAAAAATTAGGCCTATGCAAGACCCCCAAATCCAATCTATGCAAAATTATCTGATTCAACAACAACACTCAATACTCCCCTCAACTTCAGTGAGAATTTTTATCTTCTATGTCCCAACATAGACCTACCTGTTTGAGCGCACAGTAAGGCTTGTGGCGCCTGAAGCTGTTGTAAATGGTATACATGACTTCGTACATAACTCGGATCTCCGTCTGCAGGACCTCGCTGCAGAAAAGCCTGAGAAACTTTTCGATTTTCGCAACCACACATTGCAACGCCGCGTCTGTGAACAACAGAAAAGGCAGATAGAGCAAAAGCTAGTTTTCTTCTTTGTAACGACCCAGGGCTTTGTGTGTTTTTAGAGGCTAATGTAAAGCTTTACGTTAGTTCTGAACGTAACTTTCCGCATTACCAACCCACGTGGGTAACGTTACAACCACACAAGCTCGAAAAACACTCTTGATTGAATTCGGCTTGAAAACAAACAAGACATTTAGAACATTATTTCCCGACTGGTTACTTATCATAGCCTACCTGTAGCTTCGGACAAAGGTACTCGGTAAACAGAAACAGCGCTTGGAAAAGGAATGTTTATTTTATTCCACGGCTCTTCCGCCATGCTTGTTCAGAGCTGGCTGGTGCCCCGGTGGCAGCCAATGAAATTCGCTGCTGTAATGTACGTCATATTCATGCGCGAGGACTTTTTTTATAATCTAAAAGCAAAAGCCATTTAAATCCTTTTTTCCAACAATTTGTTTATTTTAAACATAATACATATATTTCTATTCAAAATATTGATGTAACATATAAATAGCCTTCCATTATTACAACATAGCCTATGTACATGGCAGTGCAGCATACAGTAACAATTAGTCTTATGTTTATGAGATAGTGAAGAAAAGCCATGTCCCTGTGTGCAATGTCAAAGTATTTGAATGCAAAACTCTGTAAGTCAATTTGCAATGAATTTACATACATATAGGCTATAATTGTATTTTGACAACTTTCCATGGCTTTGCTTTACTTGACAATTATCAAACAGTTTGATAAGAGATTAATTATAACAGGACATTATAATTTTTTGCATATTTTTGAAGTTGGACAACGGGGGGGTTGCATCTGAACACCAACAGTAGGCCTACCCTGTGATGTGTGTTGATGTCAGTCTTAGTCCAAACTGTGACGTGTGTGTGAGTGAGTGTGTGTGTGTGTGTGTGTAGTCAGTCGGTTAGCTGCTGCTGTATCCACTTTGTGACTTGAGTGTGTGTGTGTGTGTGTGTGTGTTGTTGTGAGAGTTGTTGCTGTATCCACTGTGTGTGTGTGTGTGTTGTTGTGAGAGTTGTTGCTGTATCCACTCTGTAACGTGTGTGTGAGTGTGTGTGTCGTCAGTCTGATAGTTGTTCCTGTATCCACTCTGTGACGTGCGTGTTGACCTCTTCTAACACAGCTTCCTCTGGTCGGCCCTTAACAGCGAGTCCATGGCTGCCCCCCTCTATCCATCTGACCACTGCTGGAGCTTCCATCTCCTTCACCAGCGTCTCCAGAAGCTTCTGCACAGACAT
>JAODXP020000355.1:5000-15000 GCA_027497455.2 Sardinella longiceps | reverse complement strand
CTCTGCACACAAGGAAATTATACAAAACCCCCAAACTTAACACCAAGTGACCTACCAAAACCACGTCTATTACAGTGTCAAAACTCTGCACACAAGGAAATTATACAAACCCCAAACTTAACACCAAGTGACCTACCAAAACCACGTCTATTACAGTGTCAAAACTCTGCACACAAGGAAATTATACAAAACCCCAAACTTAACACCAAGTGACCTACCAAAACCACGTCTATTACAGTGTCAAAACTCTGCACACAAGGAAATTATACAAAACCCCCAAACTTAACACCAAGTGACCTACCAAAACCAAGTCTATTACAGTGTCAAAACTCTGCACACAAGGAAATTATACAAAACCCCCAAACTTAACACCAAGTGACCTACCAAAACCAAGTCTATTACAGTGTCAAAACTCTGCACACAAGGAAATTATACAAAACCCCCAAACTTAACACCAAGTGACCTACCAAAACCACGTCTATTACAGTGTCAAAACTCTGCACACAAGGAAATTATACAAAACCCCCAAACCTAACACCAAGTGACCTACCAAAACCAAGTCTATTACAGTGTCAAAACTCTGCACACAAGGAAATTATACAAAACCCCCAAACCTAACACCAAGTGACCTACCAAAACCACGTCTATTACAGTGTCAAAACTCTGCACACAAGGAAATTATACAAAACCCCCAAACTTAACACCAAGTGACCTACCAAAACCAAGTCTATTACAGTGTCAAAACTCTGCACACAAGGAAATTATACAAAACCCCCAAACTTAACACCAAGTGACCTACCAAAACCACGTCTATTACAGTGTCAAAACTCTGCACACAAGGAAATTATACAAAACCCCCAAACTTAACACCAAGTGACCTACCAAAACCACGTCTATTACAGTGTCAAAACTCTGCACACAAGGAAATTATACAAAACCCCCAAACCTAACACCAAGTGACCTACCAAAACCACGTCTATTACAGTGTCAAAACTCTGCACACAAGGAAATTATACAAAACCCCCAAACTTAACACCAAGTGACCTACCAAAACCAAGTCTATTACAGTGTCAAAACTCTACACACAGTTACAAAGCGCAAAAATGATACACTACTGTACAGTAATCACAGTCTGTTTTGAAGCAACTATCCAATGCAGAGCTTTCAGAAATTCTTGCAGCATCGTGCAATGTGTAAAGTTTAGATTCTTAAAAAAAGTAAATTAAACATAGCATACATGTCATCTATAATCAATGAAGCCCCATTACCCTTACAATTCAAAATATTTTGTTGAAATTTATTTTAATGAGTGAACCCAGTCAATTTTTAAATTTCTATCAAAAACAAGGTAGAAACCATAGTGTAGTTATGACTCTCTTCACTGTTGAGCTGATGTAGTCAGCTGCAGTCTTCTGGTCCATAGACATTGTACATTCCTTTGAAAACAAGCAAACAGCATTGTGAAATCTGACCAGCTATAGATATTAGCATCTACATTACATACACACACACACACACAGTCATACAACACTCACATTTATTACCTTATAAGGCTCTGCAGATGAAGTTGAGTCTCTCAGTCTCTGGCCGGCTGACCCACTTCATCTCACCTCCTGACTGCACGGCTCCAGCCCGACCACACTCGTCCCTCCCGGTTCCGTTTCCGGCGGCCCAGTCATCACTGCACACCGTCACCCTGTTTGTCCAGAACCAGAGGTCCAGGGGGCACATGAAGAACAGGCCCATCCACACATGAGGGGTGCTGGCCCCAATGGCCACCTCCCTGACCCACCCCTGGAGATCCTCTGAATAGGCTAAGACCAGCTCCATGTTCTGCCCTTTACAGTAGTCTACAGCCTCCCTCCAGGTCTTGTTCTCACGGATCAGAACCAGCTTGTATGGGCAAACTACAGAAAACAGCAAATCAAATACTAATCAACAATAATTCATATTTAAATTGCTAACTATTAGCCTGCAATTAAAGAGGAGACGTGTATTAAAGTCAATAAAGTCATAAGCTCTCTCTTTTGTAAAAAAGAAAAATAATCAGTAATTCATTTTAAATCATATTAAAAATAACAGCTGAAGAGGAGAATAGAAAAGTGAAGTGTATTGAATGAATATCAACTCACTGTCATGGCAAAAGAATGGATGTTTCTCATTACATGTCCTGTCTTCCCATTGCCCTTGGTGATTTAACCGTGTCACAGCACAGTCCTCATTGCCAGCAGAATTATCAGGCATTCCTGGACCCCAGAACCTGAATAAGGACTTAGTCTGGTCTGACCATATCCAGAAGTCTTTGTACAGGCCGATCCACACCCATTCACCTGCCGCTGCGTCCTTAACCATCTGTCTCTCAGTCCGGTTCCTCACACTGGGCAGATCGGTGTAGTGCTCCCTGCAGTACGCCTGAGCATCTCTCCAGATCTTTCTCTGGGTTACAAGAATGTATCTAGCTCTCTGATCGGGTGCTTCTGTAGGACAAAGATGTTCATTTGAGCAGGGGGCATTAAAGAACATGGTATTATTGTTACATGGACTTTAGACATGTAATGCTGACCCCACACTACACGATTTTACAATCTTATAAGATTTTAGAATCGTGACTACACCGAACACTCGACAGATTTTTCTCTCTCTCCGATCGTAAGAACGCTCGTATAAGATTCGAACACACAACGGAACACCACACACTACACAACAATCACGCCCGATTCCTTCTCCCGATTCTGTCATTGTAATCTACCAGTTTTGGCTGTATCTAGGCTATTCTCTTATAATGTTTGATAAAATATGCCACATCGCTTTGAACAACTGGGATGCCATCACTTTCGGTTGTTGAAATAGTTTGGCCTACCCGTCACTAGACTAGCCTACTAAATTGTGATACATTTGCCGCGACAACCGAGTTCACTTGTTGTGATTCACAAGTTGTGAAGTTTTTAATTGTATTTGTTTTAAAAATTATCTAGAGGTTCGCATCCGAGAGAATGGGTGATGCGTTCAACCCAAATATAAACTTTTAAAGTTCAGCCTAATAGACTGACGTGGATAAAGGGCAAATAAAACTTTGGGGGATTTGACACTTTTTCCTGCATTAAAATGTTTGGTGCCATTTCATACGAGGATGTGTGGCAGCTTAGCCTACTGTTTGAATCAGAAAACCTAACACAACCTTAAATTGTTCCAGTGTGGTAGGCTAATTTCCACTAATGCGTGAATGATGTTTTCATGAGCGGAGGTCCATTGATTACCAAATATTCCGATATATCTAGCGCCATGTAGACTATGATCTCTGAGCAATACTTGCAGATGGGCTGATAATATTAATTCCCTAATTAGGCTATTATTGTGATAGACTAATGAAGTGCCCTTGGCAACTTTACATGATCCAAAATAAGAGACACGAACTGCAAATGACTGGGGCGTAAATGGTTGAGGTGGTGTGCTCCGCTAGGTCTGCGCAGGTTCCAGACCGCCTGTTTGTTTTCTGAAGTGCTGGGGACAAAAACACTGATATACAGCTTGGTTCCAAAGTGCTGGGGATAGAAATTTCTTAATGTTTCTTTTATGCTTCTGTCTATACAAAATTGCAACATGTAAGCCTATATTGTCGGTATTACGGGAAAAAAAACTATTATCTAGAACTTGGTGATACGTGAAGAATTTATGTTTGGACAACTTCGCGCACGCCAGTAGCGCTTGCAATCTGCTGCGCTCTCTCGGCAGATCCGACCTGGGCTATAACGTGAAATAAAGCTTCTAATGTGACGGAAAAAAAATAATTATCATGAACCCAGTCCAGTGAAAAGCATATAGAAACGTCATGTTCGTTGGTGTGGGAACCGAAAGTGAAAGTTGATACATTTGGATAAATCCGTGTAGGCCTATAGCTGAATGCAATCAAGGTAAACGTGCAGCATTTTTGTGAAACACAGCGCATTCACCGCATTGTAAGAGAATACAGGTCGATTAGGCCTTTTGCGTTTAGGCAAAAGTCGTTTAGGCCACCCTGCCGTTGTTAAGGTTACAGGGAGCAGTCGTTTAGGCCAGGCTACAGCAGTTGAAATCTTTGCATCTCCACTTTTTATAATTATTGTACATTCGTTATCATAAAACATAAATCAGCTCTACTGGTCTTTCTGAGTAGCCTCTATCTATGGTAACTTATTTAATAACCAACTTAAATGTGGAAACGTTTTTTAATAAATTAATGGAAAAATAACCTGTAACCTACGCCTTGTTAAAGTTTTGATGCCTAGCCTATCAAACAAACAGCGAAGACACACTTTATTTCAAATTATGCTAGGTTATTATTAGAGTAGCCTATTAGAAGTGTTTTCACAGTGGTGCAAAAGTGTCCTGTGTGCCAGCTGCTCCGCAAAGAGCAGGCTACCTACTTTGACTGTCGATTCAGTTCAGGCATGATTGAAATAGAACGTCTCTTGCGCTGACAGCGTTCTATGCAATGTTCCCTCTAAGCTCTTGGGCTTGCAGCGCACAGGATTTTTCAGACCGCGCAAAAAAAATCATCAAGCCCCCTTAACACCCGCGGTATACTTCTGCGCACATAACGCGCGAACTTGATGCACCAAGCGGTTACATCGATTTTGAATTCGCGGTGTTTCCGTCAACATCCACATCCTCACTTGTTGACACTGTGGCGAAACGGTTGAGGAGACAGCTAATCTTCAATGCACGTTGCTTTATATTGCTCTGCCTGCGTCCAGGCAGAGAGGTGTTTCCTTGTTGCAATAGTTGAAGAGCTCCACCCATAGGCTAATGAACTGTGCATCAAAATGAGCAGGAGAAAAGAAACTGTATTCAGATAGACTACTATCAAGTAGCCTAATCTGTTCCTATTTCGGCTACAAATGGAAATTCCTGCACAGCATATTCAATTCCTCTCCAGTCCAAGTCAAGCCAAAATCTTTTTTTTTTTTTAAATAATGATAAATGATATACCAGAATCAGTTTGCATGCATTGATGGACATAGAATCTTTTTCATTAACACCCATGCCCTAATAATACCAAAACATTTATTTATTCAGGTTGTAGGCTACATTGAAAAGATAAAATAGAAATAAAGCAAAGGGCTATCTGGGTGAGATAGAGGGGGTTTCAAAAAGGGCAAGCAGAGGAAATTAATCAGAAAATGGCCCCTAATGAATACTTTTTATTAATAGTAAGAAATAAATTAATGTAGCCTATTTAAAGGAAAAATCTGGTGTGAATGAATCCATAGTATACTAATCCAATGTCACCAATTATTGTCTGTGGGCCAAAGAACCTGACAATCTAATGCAACATACTATAGGCAAATACAAAGTCATCATCAACTTAATGCGTTATTGTGCCCCATTCTGTTAGCTCAGGTTCAGCATTGTAGTTGCATCTTACTTTTTCTCTTTACCAGTCAACAGCACTATGTGTTATTATACTACATGGCTATGGACTGATGCACACTGGATTTTTTGTTTACAACACAGAACAGAAGTTATTATTAAATATTGCGGCAAGTAGAATATGTGCATTATTATCCCGATCGCATGTGTAAACCTGCTCACGGTGCAGAAGCATGGCGCTCAGACAAATTTTAATTTGCTCAGTCCTGAAAAAAATTAGAGGGAACATTGGTTCTATGACCAGCCTGAAATATCAAACATGTTTGATACCTCCGATTTTACGATCGGGGACTTTTGGAACGCCTAGGATTCAATCTTAGAACACTCGGCAAGAAGGGGAAAATCGGTTCCGATTCTCGGCCACGACCACGCTACCATGGCAACGTCACTCCCGAGTCAATCGGGACTAAAATCGTGCCCGATTATCCTGTAGTGTGGGGTGGCTATAAGTGTCCTTTTATACTCAATTCAGACCGAAGATCCACGACAAGATAAGATGGTTTTAGAGAGTAGTTGCAGCGGTGTGAATCAATAATCGCAGGTTGTTGCAGGCAGTTGCAAGCCGTCGCAAAAGATTTAACATGTCAAATCGCAGTTGCGGAGTTTTAAAACGTCCAGGTTTTTAGAACGTCGCAGCCCGTCTCGTCGCAGATCTTTGCTCTGTAGGCACCTTTGCTCTTACCATAATAGCAGAGGAATTTCTCTGTGAAGTCACAATCTCCATCGTTCCAGTTACTTCCTCTGTCCAAGGCACAATCTTCAATTTCACCATAATCGTTTGGTTCACCGCTTTCCCACGATTTGAACTTGGTGTCTTCCAGACTGTAGGCCCTGTTGTCCTGCAGTGACCACCTCCAAATGTAATTCCCAGTCTTCTGTAACCCAATCCAGACCATATTATTATATCCATCTTTGACTGT
This sequence comes from Sardinella longiceps, assembly GCA_027497455.2. Lineage (NCBI taxonomy): Eukaryota > Metazoa > Chordata > Actinopteri > Clupeiformes > Clupeidae > Sardinella > Sardinella longiceps. The sequence goes on along the minus strand of JAODXP020000355.1, from coordinate 8,671 downwards.
GTTTATCATAGTCTCCATGTCGTCCATGTTGTCCACGGTGGCCAGATCGGTGAACTTGTCCCTGCAGTATGCCTGTGCTTCCTTCCACGTCTTGTTCTGGTTCACAAAGTGGTATCGCCATGGTACCCGTGAGGACACACCCCAGAGCCCTGTGAGGATGATGTGTGTGTGTAAAACTGAGAATGTGTGTGTGTAAAACTGGCTTCTACAATCATTCATCTATTGTTATTATAATTATGTTGTTGTTTTTTAATTAGTATAGGATTTATCTTTTTTTTTTTTTTTTTAAAGCCCTCTCAGGGACAAGTGTTGAAAATTAGCATCTGCTATAAACACTATGATGCAAGCATGGGATAGGCTGTTCACCTGACTTTAAACATTTTCAAAGCTCACAGCTCCCAACAACTTGTGTGTGTTTGTGTATATGTATGTATAGTATAATCCCTGGATTGGTGAATTGAGAGAAGAAATTTCCCTCCCCAAGGACAAATAAAGTACTCTTACTCCTACTCTCACACACTCTAACACACACGAGACTGAATTTGGAATTCTGTTATCATCTAGCTTACACTGTAAAAAATAATTTGTAATGGTTACTTGAAAAATGTGTGGAAACTCCTTGCCTCAAATGAGTTAAGTAAAGATAACTTATCTTTTTCAAGTTTAAAGTACTTTACATCTAAAAAGAAAAGTCATATTTACTTAACTCTTTTGAGGCAACGAGCTTCCACACATTTTTCAAGTAACCATCACAAATTCTTTTTTAAAGTGCATGGGTTACTGACCTGAGAATAGCAGTGTGATCAGAAGAAAGTGATCCATCCCAGAATAGTATCAGTCCGTCATTCAGTCTGTTAAGAATAATAATAACACATGTGATAATATAAAATCTGATCTGTGACAGTATTAGTTGATACCAGAAAAGAAGAAGTAGAAGAAAAAAAAAAAAAAACAGTTCTGGTCGACTGATTCTGTCAACAAATGTATTTCGTTTTTCTAATACACATCAATAGATTTATAAGCTAGCATATATCAATGCATTAATGCCAGTGATTATTACTATAGTCCTCTGCAGCCTTGTCTTGTCTTGTCTTGTCTTTCTGCTCCTCTCCTGAGCATCTGTGTGTCTCAGTGCTTCTCATTTCCACTATCTGTTCAATAGCCATAAACTCCAAACACTGGGCATGTCTGAGTGTGTGTGTGTGTGTGTGTGTGTGTGTGTGTGTGTGTGTGTGTCTGTGCGCGTGTGTGCATGTGTGTGTGCGTGTGTGTGTCTGTGTCTGTGTGCATCTGGCCATAAACTCCAAACACTGGGCATTTTATCTCTTGCTGTGGATGCAAATTGGCCTTCAATGTAACTCCTGACATAGAGACACACTCTGTGTTATATTGCATCCCCATATTTGCATCCCTATTCTGCTTTATTGCCTGAGGTCATTTCTATGATCCCATGTTGACCATGTTTAACCAGGATTCAAGGAAGTTTATTTGTTACGTACTGCTTCATGAAAGGCTACGTGTTGCAATACCTGAGTCATTTATGTTATTTTGTGAGAGGTTTAACTTAATAACAAAACAGTTCTGCACTGTGGCTTACATTTTCAGGGAAAATGCATGTTTGCGACTAAAGTGTGTATTTGGTAAATTGGGATAAAGAATTGAGCGAAAATGGGACACCTTTATTCATTGGAATATAGCCACTAGTTTAGATATTAGCCATTAGCATGAAGCTCATAGACAGAAGCTGTTAGCATGTTAGCCATCTCACATAGTAGGTCATAATAACCTATGTGTACACGTCATGTATACACCCCACACAAATACTCTCACACACGGATATTTGAGTGACATTTTGATAGTTTTTGATATTGTGATATACATACATTTGCTATATGGATAGAAAATAACAAAAAAAACATTATCATTGTTCTTCAAATGGTTACAAATTTGTCATAAATCAACTGACTGTCCAATTTTACCTGACTATATATTTCAATTTTACCTGAACGTTTTGTGAGGCTGAGACACTCAGCGTTTCCGAAAATGCCCACTACTTGACTGCTACAGTACGTACTACTCGTATACTGATCTCTGCAGAAAGTAGTGTGTAGCATGCAGTACATGACAAATATCACAGGAGTAGTGTGGGGCTCAATTAACCTTGAGTCAGGTAGAGCACCTACGGTCAATTACTTCATGAGGTTCTGTGATGTGGTTAGTTGGCCTCTTCTGCTGCTTGCATACACGCTACATGCTGATGAGTAGTAGCCTATATGGGGCTTTGCCACTCAAGTAGAGCACCTGCAGCTAATGAATTAATGTTTTGTGCATTTTTGTCCATCAAAACGCAATTTTGATTATTTTGCATGTCTGGTACATGTGAAAGTGACTTTGACTTTGTGGACTTTTAAGGTTAAAATAATATTATAATTGGTCACCAATCTGCTGAGACTCATGATGTGGTACAATTGTCCTCTTTTATCCTCTATAGTGTTTTAAATGGTTTTATTTAGGGATGGGTATTGATCAGATTGTATCAATATCAATGCCATTATCAATTCTGCCTATCAATCCAATTTCTTATCAATACTCTTATCGATTCCTGAGTAGCCTAGTTCATGCCAAAAAAAAAGGCAGTCTTTATTGGCTTGAGAACAGCTACGTGTCTCTGTCTCCTTAATATGGTAGACTATGTGAATCACTGGAGTTAATGTGATAGCTTGCTATGAAAATTGCAGTTAGCACGTGGCGCTAATGCACCACGACGTGCGGGCAGAGAAATAAGAGAATTGATAATGTTTGGATGGATTTTGAATCGATGGAATTGATCATTTTGAACCGGTTCTGAATTGGAATTGGTTCTCGATACCCAACCCTAGTTTTATTTGTGATCTACCAAGAAGGGTCCCAAATTACATGACTTTAGCCTGGAGTCTCTCTTCCACAGATTCAGTCTATGATGAAGCTGCAAAGAGAGACATTGATTATGGCATCTCTCTGTAACTGGTTCAGTCTGGAATTGAGATGCCAAACCAACTACACACGCACACGTGCGTTATCATCTCTCTTTAACTCATTCCATCTGGAATGAAGATGCAAAGACAAACACAAGTATTATGGGATGCCCATTATGTAGCCTAGTGTCTCTTCATCTGACGTAATCTGCAAAGAGACAAAGAGGAAAGAACACATTGCTCATTACATACATTACTTACACACACACACACACACACACATACACACTCTCTCTCTCTCTCTCTCTCTCACACACACACACACACACACGCACACACACACACACACACACGTGTACACACACACACACACAAACACACACACACACACTGTAAACAACGATTTGTAATGGTTACTTGAAAAATGTGTGAAACTCGTTGCCTCAAATGAGATGAGTAACAATAACTTATCTTTTTCAAGTTAAAAGCCTTTTACATCTAAAAAGATCATTTATAGTTACTCAACTCATTTGACGCAACGAGTTTCCACACATTTTTCAAGTAACCATTACAAATTGTTTTTTACAGTGCAGTGTTCACATACTTGGGCCCCTGCCCGGTGTCTGGTTGTTTGCCTCTGTGTAAGACGGAGGGCTTTCTTCATGAGCTTGAATACACAATGCAGGTATTTGACTCCATGCTGGAGATGATCAAACA